>CM037851.1:318379209-318400642 GCA_021234595.1 Delia radicum | reverse complement strand
TTTTTGCGAAATGATACCGAGGCCCCAATCTTTGGCGGCCCATAAACAAAAAAGGAGATGACTTTGGGAAAAATTTGGAGACACGGATCTTTTTTTTTTTAGTCTTTTATCACGTAGTGGTGTCCGTATATGGTTATTTTGCCATGACTTAAAAAATTACACACAGTGTAATTATATGAAAAATCGATATAGTTGGTAAATTACAAACAAATTATCGTTTACGTATCACAAGGCAAAAACTATGTCACTTTACAGGATTTTCGGTTGCAATCCACCTTTGTTAAATTTAAAAAAAAAAAAAAAACCTTAAGTGCCCTTTAAATGCAAAACAATCGTTTTTAAAAAAAAACGAAGAACACAAATTTTAGATGCTAGATTACCGAACATTTTTACCATCAAAATTACCGACATTCCTCTGCGAAAGGTGCACAGAGGAAACATTTTCCTGCTGCAAATCGAATTTGTTGTCAATATGAATGGTTTTGTTGTGGTTTATCGTTTTTTTTTTTTTTTTAACATAACAATACAAGAATCTCCCGAAATCTCGAAAAGCGCAACATGAATTTATAAAATAAATCCATATTGGATTTAGTTTGATTTAATTCCTTAATCAAAGAATTAATTAATGCAATTATTGCAAATTTATTTTATGTCATAAATAAAATAAAGTTTGTTTTTTTTAATTTCATCGAAATATTTAATATTATTTCCAAAATAGTTCCAGGAATTTTTTAAGAATTACAAATAAACATGTTTTGCGGACTTGTTAAACTTTTGTCCAAGAATCGTTATTTTGGAAGCAAAAAATCGTCCTATCATCATTTAGTTATTTTGGGTACTAAAAATCGCCAAAATGACGATAAATCGTCAATCCTAGGCAACACTGTTTGTGTAATGTTTATTAACAAGATAAATTTATACAAATATACACTCACAAATTTTCCCCTTTAAATCTACTAAATTGTTTTTTTTTCTTAATTCAATACGTTGCAATTTCGTTTTAAACAAATGTATTTATTTTTAATTGTTAATAAATTATCAGTAAAAACAATAGATTTTAATATGTAAACACCATGGTTTGCAAACACTAACCGTAAAATACCGATTCAATACCGTTTCAAGGAACTGTTTTTTAAACCTTGAAATAACACTAACGAAATAACTAAAAATACCGATAACCCTAAAATACCCTAACGAAATAACATTAATACACGTTAACCCTAAAATAACCCTAACGAAATAATTCTTAAATATCAATAACCTTAAAATATCCTAACGAAATACATAATTTTTGTTCACTCAAAAACAAATAAGGGTCAATTTTTTTTAATCATAAATACATACATATAAACATATTGTTCATTGAACGAAGGAACATTAAAAAATTATCGTTTTTTGACCTCATATCATGCGACATTCCTTATTTTGTGAGCAGAAAGACTCTATTGAACAATATACATATACACTCAAAAAAATAAGTTAGTACAAAAGTTAGTAAAACGTCTTGTAAATCAGGTATACTATTTTTAAACCAATTTTTTTTTGCTAAAAATCGTGTTTTCAGCTAAAATTTTTGTTATACTTATTCAGCACTTAACTGTTTTATACTAATGCTTTTCTAATATACTAATGTTTTACTAATTAATTTTGCTAAAAAAAATTGTACTGATAAGCACATTAATAGTGTGGACGACAAACAGGTTGAAAGATATACGCAGAATGAAGCAGATGTCGCGGCATGTCAAGATGTAGTAGAGCAGAGGAAAATGATACTAAAAAGTACAACTCTAGTAAGACATATAAAAAAATCAACCATGGAAGATTTTTGTATCTGTTTTTCATACATAAACCAAATTGAGGATTAAAACAACTTAAAGTTTGCGTTGTCACCGGCTTGTGAAAATAATTGTCTATTAATTAAATAAAGACAATATAAAATATTTAAATTTAATATGTATTTCTAAACTAAATGTTTATAGATTAATAATCTAGTGTGGTCAAATTGCAAACAAACATACACAGACATGTAGACAGAGTAAAGCGAAAGACAAAGACACACATCTTAGGTAGATTTTTGTGGTTCCTTTTTCGTATTGCAAAAAAAGGGTTGTTTTTTTCGTTTCGTTTGTTTTTGTTTATTTTTTCGTTTCGTTTCTATAATATCTTCGGCAGTTGTGTTCTTTAAAAGAAAGCATCATTTAGACAACCATTGATGTAAGTAGTTGAAAGAAAATTTTTGTTATGTTGAATATATTTATTTCTATATATTTTCAGATATTAAATTAATTCATGTCGTCAATGTGGGAAAACTGAAAATTTTTGTATTTCGTAATTATTGTAAATTATTTTTAAAAGAATCACAAAAATATGTTTTATGATTTTCAGCAAATATATTAACTAAATTACAATTTTTGCGTTTTTTTCAGTCTACTAAAATTTAGCAAAAAATTTATTAATTTTTACCAAGGCTTTTTTATTTCTAATCTACTAAGTGTTAGCAAAACTTTTGCTCAATCTACTAAATTTTTTGCTAAAAATCAGCCTCACTGATTTTCAGCAAAAGATTTTGCTGACATTAGCAATTTTTTTTGCTAGCACCCTCCTGACTAAAATTTTGCTGACTCAGCAAAATTTTTTGCTGACTTTACAAACTTTTTTTTTTGAGTGTATTTAAAATTTTAAAAACTCGCGATTTCATTCACGCTTTCAATTTTTAAACTTGAAACATTTTAAAACTAGTGAATTTTGATTATCTACAGTTTCTATAAAGGCTACTTCCAAAATTAAAAAGCTTCGGCAAGCTACTTTTACTTAATATCATATTCTTTATAAAATGCATTTTTACAGCTGTTGCAATTTTGGAGAGCATTTTCCACTTTTTAATCAAGGTGTGCTAGATATTGCTGTTATCTGAAAAATATGTATACCAGTGTTGCCACTTGTTGTGTAATTACACAAATTGAGTGTAATTTTTACTTGCTTGTGTAGTCCATGTGCACTGTATATGTAATTTTAATTTTAAATAATTACACTGTGCTAGTTCAAAAACGTAACAAGCGGGGCACCCGGCGGGTAAAGCTAATTCGAGTACGCTGAATCCAGTGGTGCTAACCGTTTTTTTAGGTTAGCTCTCGTTTAAAAAATAATTAAGATTGAAAATTATGGTTCCAAGTACCTAAAAAAACAATTTTTTTTAAGTTTTTTTTACCATTTATTGATTTTAAATGTATGAAATTGAGAACATTTTATGAAACAACATCAACAATAAACTATTTGTAACAAAATTTAATTGACTACGACAATTTTAAAGTGATTTATAATTTTTTTTTTTTTAATAAATAAATTTTTCATGATTTTTTCAATTTTCATTTCCGATTCTTCTATATCATTATCTTCCTCTTGCAAATTCCAACAAATGTTACCTAAAAAGTGAATATCGCATTCCGCCCATTTTCAGTTCGACTACCAATATTTGTAATTGATGGACTCGTACAAAATTTGAAAGCTATATAGCTAATATAGAACCCTAGATATTTTATATTAATATTAATTTTGTATATGAGCTTAATATTCACTTTGTATGGGAGCTGCCACGCCCACTGGTATGATCCCGCCCCAATTTTCCCATGACTATTCATAATATAATCAACGTGCACAAATTTCTAAGACTCTGGCTATTATAGAACTGTAGATATATGATATTAAATATTTACTTTGTATGGGAGCTGACACGCCCACTGGTCCGATCACGCCCATTTTCCCCATGACTATGCACATTAACAAATAATCAACGTGCACAAATTTCTAAGACTATGGCTATTATAGAACTGTAGATATATGATATTAAATATTTACTTTGTATGATAGGGAACCATAATTTTCAATCTTAATTATCTTTTAAACAAGAGCTAACCTAAAAAAACTGTTAGCACCACAGGATTCAGCGTACTCGAATTAGGTTTACCCACCGGGTGCCCCGTTTGTTACAAAAAAAAAAGTGTCCGATTCGAACACAGTGTTATTGTCTCTTTTGATACATTTTAGATTCTGAGGATTTTTTATTAAAAACTTTGAGATTCTGATTATTTTTTAAAAAATCCCTTAAAAATATGTTTAAGAATTGATTAATTTAAAGAACTGCTTGATTATCAGAACATTTTCTATATCCTAAGGACTAATTCAATGAAGTTATCCCTCTAATTGCAAGGATATTTTTATGAAGAAAACTTCAAACATATAAAGCAGTTTTTATAACCAGAAACCTGTTTAATCTGAGGGTGTATTTTGACATTTAAATGCTCAACAGCGTCGATTTAAATGAAAATGTGTTTTTATGGTGTGTGAAATGAACCTGCGTACTACGATTTGTAAAATAATTCCAAATTTTAAATTACCTTTTACACACAAATGAAGTGACTGTTGTGATATCAAACATGTTTTTTCCAACTTCATTTTTTTTTTAAATTGGCCCGAACAATGGGAAATTGTAAATACAAATACCCTATTGTTGATTTTTTTTGTAATTTTGAATTTGAGGTTTTAAAGAATTTTTTTTATGAAAACTACAATTTACAGACATTTCAAGAAAAAATTATAAATAATTACAAATTCAATTGTTGGTGCCTACTGTTTTCTCTGTGCACACATCCAAATTAAAAAAAAAAATCTAAAAAATTTTATTCTGTAAATTTCCTAGTGGGCCGTTACACAAAATAATAATTTTTATCAAGTGGGAATTTTTTTTTATCCATATGTCATAATTATTATGTCATAATTTAAATTAAGTTGCATGGGTCTTTTTTGTCCCCGGCCATAAAGGGTTAAAGATTTTTTGAATATAAGTAAAGCTAATAATAGTCTAATAAAATTTAAGTGATATTGTCCGAAAATAATGAAAGGTGTTATTCTGTAAATTTTCCAGTGGGATTTTTTTTTAGTAGTTAGTGTAAAAATTAACCCTATATGGATCAAGTTACATGAAAAATTTATATTAATCAAGCTGAGATTGTTAATCAGCTGAGATTTTGTCCCCAGGCCACTAAGAGTTAAAGATTTTTTAGATAAAACTAAAAAGCAAAGAGTAAAATCTAAATTTTTTTTATATAAATAAATAATTTTTAGTCTTCAAAGTTCAGTAACGCCATGATTAATTTAGATACCAATTAATTTATATGGTGATGCAAATGCTGTTTAAAATAACTTTAATTAACATTTTTGGCAGTTGTTAACAATAACTTCTATTAAAGTGAAAAATGTGCGTATGCTAATGCTTTGGAAGTCAAGTTAAAGAGGTTCTTAAAGCACTACTTCCACTTTATTTTGCTGGGGATGCTTGTTAGAAAAGGGACCCTGGAGGAGATAGCTCTTCTAATACTTCGGGTTCTGATGAGATCTTTAGCCAGATCGTACTACTAGTATCAGCCTAGCTAACATGTTTGATCTGCTTTATTTTTGTAAATATTGTTTTTATTGTAGTCACGAGGAGGAGGTTTATAGTGAAATTTTGTTAACAAAGGATAATTTTAAATCAGATGCTGATGGCCTTTGTGCTCATTTTTGAAAAAAAATGTGCCTTGACGTTAACATTTGCGCTAACGTATATTTTTCATTTATCTCTTAAAGAGGGTGTTTTGTTGACCGGTGGAAGTCTGCAATGATAACTCCAATTTTTAAAGATGGAAAGAGGGATGATGTAACTTGTTACAGACCTATTTCTAAATTATCTTGTGTCTCAAAAATATTTCAGCATGTCATCTATAAAAGATTGTTTTTTCTTACAAAGTCGTAGATAACACCTTATCAACACGGATTTTTTACGGGTAGATCAACGACAACGAACCTTACTGTATTTAGTGAATATTGTATTAAAGCTCTGGAACAGGGTAATCAAGTTGACTCTATTTATACCGATTTTTCAAGAGCTTTTGACAAAGTGTCTCATACCATTCTGTTTTTAAAATTACATCAGTTTGGTCTTCACTCTGCTTTCCTAGATTTGATTAAATCATATTTATCAAATAGAGTATGCAAGGTTGTTATTGAAGGTTTTGAGTCTAAGCCTTATTTAAAAACGTCTGGCTTGGCGCAGGGCAGTGTTTTGGGTCCACTTATTTTCCAATTTGTTTATTAATGACATTTCAGCTTGCTTTAAAAATCGAAATTTCTTTGTATGCGGATGATTTGAAAATATTTCGTAAAATTTTCTCATTTCAAGATGTTTCTGAATTACAGGTTGATTTGAATAATCTGGGTGCATGGTGTACGTTAAATAACTTACATCTCAATATTTCTAAATGTTTTCATGTTTCATTTAGCAAATCTCTGGATCCTATTATATCAAATTTCAATATTAACAACCAAAACTTGAAAACTGTTAAGTCTACACTTGATCTTGGCGTGGTTTTCGACTCGTCGTTTTCTTTTGTACCACATGTGGATTATATTATCCCTAAAGCTTATAAAATTCTGGCATTTTTGAAAAGAAATTCTTCTGATTTTCTGATCCTAATACTTTGAGGTTAATTTATACCTCGTTTGTTAGATCAAAGTTAGAGTATGCTGCAGTTATTTGGAATCCCTATAACAATACTCATGTCACTCGCGTTGAGAGAGTACAAAGAATTTTCATTAAATGCGCTTTAAGGTCACTTATCTTTGTTGATCCCATTCCGTCTTATAATCGAAATGCCTATTATTAGATTCGCAGACTTTAGAATATCGTAGATTATACCAGTCGGCGTTACTTGTCTTTGATATAGTAAATGGTGTAACTGACTGTCCTGATTTGCTGTCTCTTATTCCATTTTATGTCCCTCCTAGAAGTTTAAGATTCATTGATATTTTTAATGTGACACTGCATCGCACTGAATATGCTCTTAATAGTACGCTAACTCGTACGTTTATTTATTTATTTAAATGAAATCAATTTTAATCTGCAACAGAATCATGAACGCAAATCTTATATAGAGTTTTCCACGTCCAAGGATAAATTTAAGCTGTTTCTTAATATAGTTTTTAGGTAATTAAGCTGTATTCTATAGAAGATATTATATTTATTTATATTAAATTTTTGATTTAATCATAGTCTGTAAGGAATTTTTGTTTCCATAGACTGAATAAATGAAATGAAATAAATACATAATTTATTTTGTAAATTAAAAAAAAGATAATTCTTGTGATATTTTTCCAAAAATTATTCGAAGTTTCATAAAAACATACAAATTAGTTAAACACAAACTCGAATTATATTTTTTCTAATTAATTTTTTTTCTTTAATAATAACTATTATATTATAAAAATAGCCAACGATATCAGGCATTTTTAAAAATATTTCAAATTAATATTTAAAAAAAGGCGTTTTTTGCATTTTTATCAAATTCATGGGTCATTTACGATTCAGGCCCAGAATTGCATATCTGAATAATATATGAATAAGTGAAATTAAAAATATTTTTTTTTCTAAACTTCGAATTTTGGAAATTTTTAATAATAATAGAACTTTTTCCAAAATGGGACATTTTCGGCCAAATTTCAGCTAACTTTCGGCAAGTTTAAACGCTTTCAAAAAAATCTATTTCTTTCATTTGGAACCATTTGCACTACAACTGGGGGTGTAATGAACGAACATCGACAAATCGTTAATTTAAGGGACATCCTACTGTGAATAAATTAGACATTCCAGAACTTTTTCTGATTTCAGGTTATGAAACAACGTGTTTTTAATATGTTTGGTATGTTTTTTTTTTTGAGTTCAGCTTATAATATCTTAATACATGTAAATGATATTTAAACGAAATTGTTCAAAAATTAAAAATCAAAATATACATAATTCAAAATAATTAACATCAGTTTTTAAGGACGAACAAAATTTTTCTGTTTAAAGTTTATAATTTTCCCCGAAATCTTCTTCCCTGACTTTAATTTTAAACCGTATGTATCATAGGTCGTCACGAAAGTTTGATTTTAGGATATCATCACTTTTTTACGGTTTTTGCATCAACAAAAAAACTGGCGTTATCATATTTTTTTTAATTTCAACTCCTTTCACTGGCGCGCGGTGGCCAGAAATGTTAATTTAGGGTTCCTTTTACTACAGACCAAAAAGAGGGTAATTTATACGAAGTGTGAACCTGGCATTCGATTCTACGCAAAAACTTATTTAAAACACAAGTTTTCCCTGGCTTTCAACTGCACCGTTTAGTTAATAGAGCGGACAACTAAGAATAATGGTTGCAACAATTTTTGGCATATCGCTAGCCGCCAAAAAGTTATTAAGGTAACAATTTTGAAAAAAATAATAAAAATATTTTTTTTTAGCACACACAATGAAAAAGGAGTTTGAGCTAAGAAAATTGCCACAAAAAAAATTTTTTTTCCGACCACTCTATTCCCTAAATGGTGCACTTTAAAAACGGGTAAAAAGTTTTTTAAAATAATTTTTGGTGTAGAATAGAGAGGCGAATTCAAGTTTCATTTTTGCTCTTCATGAAAAGGGCTTCTAAATCAACGATTTTAGCCACAGCTCGCTGGTGGAAGAAGTTGGAATTAAAAAAAAAATAATAACGCCAATTTTATTATTGATGCCAAAACATTTGAATACGTGATGATATTCCAAAAACAAAGAACATTTATTATTTTCTTACGAACTCTTGTAAATAAATTCATACCAAATGTTAAAAACACTATGTTTCATAATCCGAAATAAAAAATCAAAAAAGTTCTGAAATCTGTGTGCATTTTGTTTTTAAATAGTCTCAAATTAATTTTTTTCTTGTTTTACCTTAAAACATACATTAATCCAGGGCAAAATTTTAGAAATCGGGCCACATTTACAAAAGTGGGACCATCCCAAAGAATTTGTATACACGAAGTACACTGTATGAATTATCCTTCAAGATATCAATGAAATAATTTCCAAGAATTTTTTTCGTAGATTCAATGAATAATTACATATATCCTAAAAATTTAATTAATACTAAGAAATTTTTCATAAAATTTCATTGTTTCATAAAAAAAAATTCATTCTAAAAATTCAGATTTAATTCACAAGTGTTCAACATTTCATTAATTTTGGGCTTCATGAAATTGTTTAAAAATCATATAAAGCGGTTCATTGGCTTAGTTCCAATGCAGTTTTCAATACATCTACAAAGAGTTTTATTAATTCAAGGAAACTTCTTAATATTAAAAAATTGTATTAAACTGTTTCATAAATTTTATAAACGCTTTATTGTCGGAATGATTCATTAGTTTTATGAATATTTTCATCCATTCTAGAAGCATCTCAAAAACATTGACTTTAATGAAAACTGTTTTACAGATTCTATGAAACAGGTTTCATATGCTGCAGTGAAGATAATTCTCTCAGTGTAGTCAACTTTGACAGTCTGTAAGTGCCTGGTATTCTAAAACAGGGTTGTCCTCGATCGCAACAGCTCAAAAGCTCAAAAATATTTAAATTTACACTCAAAATAATCCATTCGAAAATACACTCAAAATGTTGTTAATTTTACGAAAGTTTTTGGCTATTTTGACTTTACGAAAAATTTTGTTATATGCACAAATGATATTTCGTTTCCAATTTATTTGTATATTTTACGAAATTTTGTAAAAACTCAAAAAAAAATTTTTCGACATATAAAAATTTTGTTAAATACAAAATAATTTTATACATTTACTTATATTTTACAAAATTTTATTGTATGATTTACGAAAATTTTGTAATTATAAAATTTTTGTATACTTTGTATTCAAATAAATTTACGAAAACTTTTAAACTTATGAAATTTGTTATACACGAAAATTGTTGTAATATTTACAAAATGTTTGTACATTATACGAAAAACAATTTACCAAAATTAAATTTAAATTTTTTAAGCATGTATTATTAGGAGTGTAGTTCAAAACTTTAGGGTGTTTTTTTTTATATTCAGATAATTTAAAAATATGTACTATTTTTGTGATCAAATTCAACCAAATGTCAAAATTTTTATTTAATATTTACTCAAAATTGTATGGACTTACCAAATGCTTGTAGGGAAATAAATACAAAGTGCAAGTTAAAATTTTTTGTCATGAAATTTATTAAAATAAAATTGAAACAAAATCAAGTTCCATTTAATGTATAATAAGAACAATTAGTAACGAGTTTTATTAACTTCTGCCATTAAGAAGTTATTTTTTTAAATACTAAATATTTTTGTTTATTTTTGTAAAACTTGTTAAAATTTTTTTTTTTTTTAAATAACACAGTGAAACACATAAATTGGTTCCTCTTTCGTACCCGGTTTTTTTTTGAAGTGTATATCGAAACTAAAAAAATCCGCAAAGGACTTGGCCAGATTACATCGAAATTTTTTTTTTTGGACACCCTAAGTTTTTGCACCCAAACATGATTTTTTTTGAAAAAGGAAACTTTTTATGGAATCCATATATCATAAACCGTTCGGAATTTTGTTTTTATGTCTTTTGCAAAGTTGTAGATCCAAACCAAAGCAAAAAAATTCTCATATGGACCGACCCAAAAAAATTGCATCCACTGCATCAAATTGCAAAAAATTGGGAAAAATGCTATTTTTTTATGATAATATGGAAATAGCCAAACTTTAAAACTCATAAATTGGTTCCTCTTTCGTACCCGGTTTTTTTTGAAGTGTATATCGAAACTAAAAAAAATCCGCAAAGGACTTGGCCAGATTACATCGAATTTTTTTTTTTTTGACACCCTAAGTTTTTGCACCCAAACATGATTTTTTTTAAAAAAGGAAAATTTTTATGGAATCTATATATCATAAACCGTTCGGAATTTTGTTTTTATGTCTTTGGCAAAGTTGTAGATCCAAACCAAAGCAAAAAAATTCTCATATGGACCGACCCAAAAAATTGCATCCACTGCATCAAAATTGCAAAAAATTGGGAAAAAATGCTATTTTTTTATGATAATATGGAAATAGATAAACTTTAAAATCATAAATTGGTTCCTCTTTCGTACCCGGTTTTTTTTTGAAGTGTATATCGAAACTAAAAAAATCCGCAAAGGACTTGGCCAGATTACATCGAAATTTTTTTTTTGGACACCCTAAGTTTTTGCACCCAAACATGATTTTTTTTAAAAAAGGAAAATTTTTATGGAATCCATATATCATAAACCGTTCGGAATTTTGTTTTTATGTCTTTGGCAAAGTTGTAGATCCAAACCAAAGCAAAAAAATTCTCATATGGACCGACCCAAAAAAATTCCATCCACTGCATCAAAATTGTAAAAAATTGGGAAAAAATGCTATTTTTTATGATAATATGGAAATAGCCAAACTTTTAAAATCCAATTTTTAAAATCCTGTTTAGGAAGATGAGGTGTTGTAAAAACCCAGTTCCACCTAAAAACCGCAACACGAAGATAAAACACACATGACAATCACACCCACTCAGAAACATTTTTTTAAGAAGTTTTTAAAAAAGGGTGTTGTAAAAACCCAGTTCTACCTGCAAAGTGCAACACGAAGATAAAAACACACTTGACAATCAGACTAGCACGCAGTATAAATAACAGTTCAAGTATCGTTTCATTGTCATTCAACAAGTGTATTCGAAAGTGAAAAGTCTAATTATATCCGTGCTTTGTGCAAAATTTTACAATTCAACTATTGAGCAATATGGAAAATAGCCGGTGTCCAAACATTGATTATTTTTGTTTAGTTTGTGGTCATATGGTTGCCTACAAGTGTGCAAAGGAAAAGGTCTACTCCGGAATTTAAGCTAGCCTATGCATCTTATTTCGATGAGGTTGATCCCAGCGGTGAAGATTACACTCCAAATACAGTGTGTGGCACTTGTTACTTCCGCCTTTTGGATTGGTATCATCGACGAGGTAGAAATTTAAGTTTCATGAAGCCAATGGTGTGGATAAAAGACCCAAATTCACACGATAAATCCCGGTGTTACTCAAGTATCAATTACTCCCCTAAGTTAAATAAACAATAAAATGTTTAAATAGAAAATTTGAAAACAAGTAACAACAAAAACGGCATTAACCTATATAGTCTTTCTTTGTCGAAACGACAAACATTGGCTATGCAAAATAAGTGTGAGCAAAAAGATGTGCTTTCTAGGGTTA
Source organism: Delia radicum (assembly GCA_021234595.1). Taxonomy (NCBI): domain Eukaryota; kingdom Metazoa; phylum Arthropoda; class Insecta; order Diptera; family Anthomyiidae; genus Delia; species Delia radicum. The sequence continues at coordinate 318,388,530 of CM037851.1, read as the reverse complement.
AGGAATGTTCGTATTAAGATGACATGTACTAGAGAGTTGTTTATATTGTTGTTAGATATAATTTAGCTGAAGAAAGATTTCTTAAATTCCCAGTATTTAAGCCATTTCAGGACAAAATCATGAAAAAATCATAAAAAAATAGCATTTTTGGTGTGGATAAAAGACCCAAATTCACACGATAAATCCCGGTGTTACTCATGTATCAATTACTCCCCTAAGTTAAATAAACAATAAAATGTTTAAATAGAAAATTTGAAAACAAGTAACAACAAAAACGGCATTAACCTATATAGTCTTTCTTTGTCGAAACGACAAACATTGGCTATGCAAAATAAGTGTGAGCAAAAGATGTGCTTTCTAGGGTTAAGGAATGTTCGTATTAAGATGACATGTACTAGAGAGTTGTTTATATTGTTGTTAGATATAATTTAGCTGAAGAAAGATTTCTTAAATTCCCAGTATTTAAGCCATTTCAGGACAAAATCATGAAAAAATCATAAAAAAATAGCATTTTTTCCCAATTTTTTGCAATTTTGATGCAGTGGATGCAATTTGTTTGGGTCGGTCCATATGAGAACTTTTTTGCTTTGGTTTGGATCTACAACTTTGCCAAAGATATAAAAACAAAATTCCGAACGGTTTATGATATATGGATTCCATAAAAATTTTCCTTTTTTAAAAAAATCATGTTTGGGTGCAAAAACTTAGGGTGTCAAAAAAAAAAATTTCGATGTAATCTGGCCAAGTCCTTTGCGGATTTTTTTTAGTTTCGATATACACTTCAAAAAAAAACGGGTATGAAGGAGGAACCAAACGATGACCTTAAAAATGCTGCACTGTGTAATTGTTAATTATTATGCAGAGAAAATTTGACTGCAATAAAATTTTTCAATCATATAAATGTGCATTAAATCGATTAAAAAGTTCATTATTCCAAAGAAACTTTATGATTTGCAACAAAAATGTATGTACTCATTAAGACCATGTCATAGATTCGCTGGACATTTTTCAACCAACCTTGCAGGTACATATTTATATACAATTTTATCCAGAAATGTTTGTAATTTGTATGCCCTAAAGAAACCTCTAGTTTAAATATTACACCGTGCGACTGTAGTTTTCAAACATTTACAAAACACTCAAAGTTCGGTTTTAACGGGTGATATATTGTCAGGCCCATTCGTTATATCGAAATATTTGTTACATCGTACTAAATCGACTACACATTTTAATATTTCTCAAAGTGCTGAGTTTATTGAAAATTAAAATAAAATTGTAATGTCGTGTGTACTCCTAAATTAAAAGGCTCGCCAACAAGAAATCCTCCTTCCATTGCACGTTTTTTTATTTTTGTTAATTTTTACATATTTTGTACCAAGTGTTTGAGTTTTCTGTCCACTCCACTGCCTAAACGGTGCACTTTAAAAACTGGGGAAAAAGTTTTTTTATATAAATTTTTGATGTCGAATTGAAAGGTGAATTTAAATATCATATAAATGTAGCTTTTCCAGCATTTTTGGCCTAATTGCGCATGTGGAAGGAGTTGAAATTTTAAAAAAAATAATAACGCCATTTGATACAAAAACATTTTAAAAAGTGATCATTTTGGTTTTTACGCCATATCAAAAATGTTGCATAAACTAATTGTAAGATATGAACATACATCGAAATATTTTGCCACACATATAAGCATATATAATTATATCAATTTGTATATGAGTATATAGAAACTCTTTTCATCGGGTTGTTAAAAATATGCACTTTTTTAAATTTTATGTTCGCTGCGTTGTGATCGATTTCTTATTACCAGGGAACCAGAAATATTCTCTAAAACATCGATTTCATGTCCATAAAAAATGCAAAAAATTAATTTTCGAAATGGTTTGAATTCCCAAAATTAGTGTTACAACCCCCAGAAAATGTTGAAAAAAACTTTGGATTAAAAAAAAATCGAGAAATATGATAAGAAAATGCTTTTTGCTTTAAAAAGTACAAAAAAAAAAGGATTTTCTCCCAAAAATATATTATTATGATCAAAATATTAAAAAACGCAGTTAAGAGCAAAATGTGCAGAAATATGCTTTAATAAATCGATGCCAGAATTCGCACAGCAAAAAAACATGATGCAGCATATTCTGGTTGCCCTGTTTATTACATTTTGAAGAGCTGTTCGATTTGGACACCTGTTGGTTGGAAATGTTAAGAAGTAGAAGTGAATAAATAAAAAGTAAATTAATCTTTTCTTTGGTAGAAAATTGGAAATATTTAGTGATTTATAAATAAATTTATTTAAATAAATATTTAAAATTATAGTATATATGCTTCATTTGCTTCATACATGTCCACCTGCCTTAACGAAAATCGAGTTAATATTTACATGAATGATCATACATGTCCATACAAAAATGAGGTTATATTTAAATGTATGATTGCATATGAACACCTATGAGCATATGTTAATCATATATGGAGGTGTATGGACATTTATAGACTCGAATGTCTTCATATCTAAACATAAATGAGTTCATACATGTTCATAAATGAATACACACAGTGGTGTGAAAAATAATAGAGCCACCCCCCAAACCTCAATTTCAATACTTAAAATATTATACAGATAATAATTTTCTTTAAACTTTTTTGTTGTTTTTTATTAGGTATTATTGTAATATAAAAAAAAACATAAATTAAATATTTGAATTCATTGCTCTAAAAATTAAAATAAAAAAATTCGGTATATACAATTATTTTTTCTGTGAAAAAAAAAATAGAACCATCTAAACAAACCTCCTAAAATTATTAAAAAGAAAATATAAATAATATGTTTAATAAAATAATTGCTTACATAACTGCTTATACTACCTCAGTACTTAGTAGAACTGCCATTATTTTTTATTACTGCGACGCAGCGCTTCGGCATAGAGTCAACTAACTTTTGACAAGTCGTGACCGGAATATTCTTCCATGCAGTCGCAACCATTGTCCACAGCTCATCTTTTTTTAATGGATTCTTTCCTCTAAGACATCTTTTAACCTCGCCCCACAAGTTTTCGACGGGATTTAGGTATGGTGACTCTGAAGGCCATCCCAAAGCCTTCACATGGTTGTCCCTGAACCGAGCCTTTGCCAACCTCGATGAATGTTTTGGATCATTGTCTTGTTGGAATATCCATTCAAGCCGCATTTCCCACTCAGCATAATCCATCATGACTTCCATTAAAATATTTGTATAAAATGTTGCATCTATTATATCCTGTATGCGATATAAGGGTCCGACTCCATAATATGAAAAGCATCCCCATACCATAATATTACCCCCCCCCCCCCCCCCATGTTTAACGGTTTTTAATGGTATATTGAGGACAAATTCTTTGTTTTTGGGTTTCCGAACTTGAAGAGAACTTCAATCCGAGTTAAATAAATTTACTTTGGTCTCATCCGACCACAAAATATTACGCCATTAATATACGGGCCAATTTATGTAAAATTGTGAAATCATTATGTTATTAGGGAGTCGGATCCTTATATCGCATACAGGATATAATAAAAGTATTGTTTGTGTAAAATAAAGTCTCTTCATTGTCATCATTTTAAAAATTTTCGCAAAATAAAATATTTGTATTTTTTGTTTTTTCTTAAACAAATTATAAAAAAGTTAAGTCTAGCTTAAAATTGTATTAAAAATAAAAATATTTTTCTATAAATTAAGTCGTACTAAAGTGGTATATTGTTATATTAATTTAAAATTTTTTTTCCTTCAAAAATTTTTTTTTTCATAAAAATAATAAAATAAAACTAAAGACTTTATTAAAATATTACAAAAAATATATTTTGTTTTTCTAATCACAGAAAAAATTATGGGCCAAAAATATCTAATTAATCGATTGTTTGAATATCAATGGCAATTTAAACAATTTTTTTAATTGATTCAATTAAAAAATTTATTGAATTTTCTAATATATCCATACAGTGTTGACAACATGTAAACAAAATTTTTAAAACTTGGCAAACTATTTTTTTATATTTTATTTAGATTAAATAATCAAACAAAGGTTTAATTATATCAATATATTATTTAATTTGTAAATAAAAAGAACAAAAATCGCAAATGTTTAACTTTTAATAAGTTGAATAGTTTACCGATTTCAAATACACGCAAAATCGTAGTTATTTCACTAGAGTTTGCAACACTCTTTTTGCTGAGATATTCGTGTACGCACGAAAACTTAATTTAGTTTCGTGTTTTATCTGTGGTAATAAAAGTGCGCACGTGGATTTAAATAAACCTTATCGAAAAAGGACAATTAAACTATTATTTTTGTAAATAATTAAATTTTCAATAAGTATAAGTGCCATTAAACTATCATTTTAAAGTTGTGTGTGATTTTTTTAAGAAAGCAATTCAATTACAAGAAAAAGTTCAAGGCAATACAAGCAAAACAAAAATGTCGTCTTTATTTTTATTTGTTTTCTTATAATACATTTTTATATTAAAAAGCTTTAATTTTATTATAAATAAAATGTCAATTCAATTTACAAACCTACATTTCTTTTTTTATTTAATGGGGGGCATACAACAAAAATAAAAAATACGAGTTTTCAATTAAATCTACCATTGTTTTCTTCTCAAGTTTCAATTAAAGTTTCAATCAATTTAACTAAACTTTTTAATTGAGGTTGTAAAGAAAAACTCTTTTAATTGATATTATTATTATTATTTTAATTGAAAGAGTTTTAATAAACTGTCTGCCAATTTTTTATTTAATACTATCATTTCAGTGGTAGGTGCAAAATCAATTAAAATATTCATTGATTCAATAAAATTTTTAATTGAAACCCGTTTTTAGTTTTTTCTGTGAATCAATGCATGTTCATTCCAAAAAAAATCTTACATCCTTCTATTGGAGCTTCCCCGAGTTAAGCGCCAGTTTACGATTCAAACCAATGTGCGACTTTTCCACTCAACTTGCCTACTTTATACTGACAAAATATAAAAAAAAAACACACAAATCCTGAAACGCAAACATCGCATTACAACGACCTCTGCTGGTTTTGTTTATCAAAATAATATTTTTAGGCATTAGAACAAAAATAAATAAATTATTTAAAATTTTATATTTTATCAAATCACAATAGCTTAATTTTTAACTAAAATCACAATTTGAACTAAAAATTTATTTAAAACTTGCAAAGTTTGATTACTAAATAACGGCTTTAATAATGTTTATACTAACTTTTTCTATGAGTGTAGTAAAATTTACTACTAATATTTACTAAGTAAATAAACGAACAGACAATTATTTTTTTTTATTTGTTTATAAAACTACAATTTCCTTTTTTAATAAATATAGGGGGTCCACAACAAGTCGAACGTGAAAGTGTTAACTTAACTCAATAGTCCAATAATGTAATCAAAAGCAATTATCACAAACTGTAACTAACCTACGAGTTTCTGTTTAAGTAAATCCAAATTTATCAGAATTTAATTTTGCTTAGTTTTATTATTATGTACGGAAATTAAAACAATTACCAATTTGTGTCTATGTTGACTTAAACACAGCCTGTCAATAAAAACTAGTCGTATTAATTTTAGGAATCTACTAAAATTTGATCTTGAATAAGATGTGTGAAAATTGTAAGCATGCAAGATTATTTTAAACACGTTTGTTTTGGGGTTTTTTTTTTTTTTCTTCAAATAACGGATTTAATTTTTGACGCATCAGACCTGTAGACCAGGGCTGCCATTTTAGCATAATGGAAGCTAGATCCAGCACTTTTTTTTGCTAGTTAGCATCCAGCATTTATAAAAAAGTGCTAGATGCTGTTTAGCACCTTTTTTTCATTAATTGAATTTTTTAGCACTTTTTTCATTTATAAACTTTTTTTTTTGCATACAAAAAAAATTAAATAAAAAAAAAAAACAAATCATAGCGAGTGTTAGACTTACAAAAGCAGTCTCACGATGGGTTCCCTCTGATCGTAATGCAATTTGGATAGGTGACAGAGAAAAAAAATATAAGGGACACGTATTCTTTTAGCGGCCCAATCTCATGTTTAGGGGTTAAAAGTGGGGCCAAAAATTACACAATTTTTAGTTTTTTCAACTTATTTCGAATTGTTTCCAAGAAATTTTAAACAATTTACCAAATTAAGAGCTTTTGGAGACACATTAACTAGTATACTACACATGTCCGATAACTTTAAGTATTTTTTGTATTTAAAAAGATGTGTTTTAAGTGATATTGAAACTGGCGTTTTGGTTAAAGAGTTATAGTTAAATTAAGCTAAAAAAATATGTTATAATATCCAATGTTTGCAATCCTTGGTTGAAGGTAAAGGTAAAAAAGTTTGATCAAAAACTACCCACAAATATGAAAGTGCAAATTTAAAAGTCAGCAACAAAAAATAACATTTTTATAATTGAGTTTGAATTTTAACGACTTTTTCAGACAATTGCAATTTTATTTAATTTAATTGTGAAATGCGTGGTAGATTCTTCTCTACCTTTTTTTTCTAAAATCATAACAACATTGTAAATTTTTCAATTTTCTGAATCAGACTGCGCAGTTTCTGGTATTGAAACTTCGTCAGTGACCCTGTTTTTTTTTTTTTTTTTGAATAATGTAATATTTGTTATGTTTTTTATTTGTTCTATTGCGTCTATATGAAATTTTCTGTGCAATCACTGACCGTGGTATAGATAAACTAATTTCTGATGCCACATGCACTCGCACTACACGTTAAACAGAGCGCTTTAGCTCACTGAGCTATCGTCAGGTCGAGTTTTGTTGTGATTAAAACTAGTTTTATTCAATACACGGTACATCTGAGATTATGTATGCAAGAACAACTCCAACAACACAACAGTTCTATTTTTAGAAACTTAAATGTACTCTAAACCGAAAGTTGATATTGTTGTTACAGAATACTTAAAGACTCCATACATTGAATTTAATAAAAAAAAATGTATTTTTTACAATAAGAAAAATATGAAATAATACTGAATTTAAGAATTGGGATTTATTTCATAATGAAAATAGGGGGTTTATTTCATTATGAAATCAACCCTCTAATGCCTGAATTTTGTTTTGCAATGAAATTCATACCATGTGTTCGTCTCGAAAAATAAATAATAATTGCTTTTACAAAAAACGATTTTCGCCCCGCCCTACTTAAGGCGATATGAGCAAACAAAATTTTAAATCCATCTCGAAAACTAATGCAAGTAAAACAAAAGTTTTTACCAAAAATTATTGTTCTTACAAAGATATAACAACAATTCAAAAATAAACTTTTTTGTGCTTCTTTTGAAGAAGATATGGAGGTTTTCGCTTTTTGAAAAAAGCGAAATTGGGCGAAAAAGTGCCTTAACTTCAATATATGTAAACTAAAATTTAACACTTTGCTACTACTACTTATTGCCTTCCTTACTCCAAATTTCAAAAAAATCCAGCCATTAGTTTAAAAGTTAAGAGGATGTCCTTTCGAGATATCCTGGTAAAATCCTGTATGTCCTTGGACGAAAGTAAGGACTCATTATTAAATATAATGCTTTAATCTTACCTAGGATTCATTATCAAGAGTTTTTAGTCAAATTTAATTTGCTTTTTAGATTTTTGAAGCTATTTAAAAAATAATTATTTTTTGAATTTTTACAAAATTTGGACTTTGAAGTTTTATCGCGCTTCAAACCGTGCACGGGACGCGAAAATTTTTTCCCAAAACATTTAGCTAAATTAGCTCTATATCGAAATATGTCAATTTCTAAGTATAAAACCTTCATTCGACGCATTTGTGCTCAATTTAATTAAGCGTGACAAAAGGCAGCCTCAGGCATTTGAGGGTTAATCCCCAAAAATAGGGTGTTATTTCATTTTGTTTGTGGTTTATTTCATTGCTTTGGGAGTTTATTTAATTTTTAAAATTGTGGTATAATTTCACAATGAAATAATCCCCATTTTTGGGGATTTATTTAATTTTTGTTTGGGGTTTTATTTTATTGCTTTAAAGGTTTATTAATTTTTAAAATTGGAGTAATGAAATAAATTAAAATTTTTGGGAATTTATTTCATTTTTATTTCGGGGAGTTAATTCATGGGGGGATATTGTATGGAGCAAAACATCTAGCACTTTTGCTATCTATCTAGCACTTTTGCTATCACTTTATTTTTATTTATTTAGCACTTTCTAGCACATTTTTTACGATCTAGTACCCAAACACATTCTGAATATGGCAAGAATGCTGTACACCAAAATAAGCATGGTAACACTGCCATCTATTGTGAGAATGAACAAAAAAAAAAAGAGTAATTTGCTTCCTTGAGTCATTAAATAATGATAAAATTGTTTAAATAAATTAACAAGTAACAAATAACCCAGAGATGCAAAATAGAAAAAAAAAAATTGAAACATTTAAAATAATTAAAAGATTTTAAATGAAATATCAAAACAATTACATTTTAGGCAATTAATTTTACTACAAAGTTATATAAAAATGTTGAATAATGTATGAATGAATTTAAGAAATATTACACTATTAACCCATTTTTTACCAAACATAGAATCCGTTGTCCGATTTTGTTGAAATTTTAAATAAGGAGTGAGATCATAAAAACCCGACCTACATTTTCACTTACAACTGCTTCTGTGTACGACACTGAAATTTTTTCTTATAAAGCTATATTTAAGGCTGTGCGATTATGTGTGCAAAATAATTAAACTATCGGCTTATTTGGCATCTTTTGTATCCTACTGTACCTTGTATCTGTACCTGTATCTTTGTACTTAATTTTTTTTTTTTTTTTTTTTTTTTTTTTTTTTTTTTTAAGAGAAGCAACACTTAGGAAATTCTTTCTATGAATTAATGTGTTGCTTTCTTTGGAAAGGGGATAGTGGAGAGATGAAAGGTGGTGAAAGATGAAGGGCTTCAAACATCGCAATGGAATTTTGATATCATTTGATTATTCTAAATTCTGGACAATTAAGACAATTTTTTTTTTTTTTTGGAAATTTGAAGAATTTGGTTTCAAAATTTTACTTACCCATTACTTTTTGTTCAAAGTTAATTTACAAACAAACTAATTATCGAATGACGTTAAAATTTTGTACACATTTGACGACTTTTTGAAAGATACACAGAAAAAAACTAAAAACGGGGTGCGCCCCGGTAGGCTAGTTGGTAGCGTGCTGGCTTATCAGTGCGGGGGTCGTGGGTTCGATTCCCACCAGAGGCACTGGTCTGTTTCGCTGCAACGCGCCGAAGGCCATAGTAGCTAGTGCTCGGTTAGGGTAATAGTATATAATTTGTAATTATATGATTAT
>CM037851.1:318352950-318379109 GCA_021234595.1 Delia radicum | reverse complement strand
GAGTTTCATAAAATTTGATGACAAATTTTTCATATACATCATTATTTCATAAATAGTTTCATAAACTTTGTAAAAAATACTTTTTTCCTATTAAGGAAAAATAGTGAAATTTACACACAATAAATTTAAATTTTAGTTTGAAATATAGCAAACATTCGCAGCAAAAACCATACATTACCAAATAATGGGTAAAGTAATGTATCGAAATAGGCTTCACTCATTACAATACACCTTACTTACTGATGAATTTTACAGGCGATGAGCCTAAAAGTATGGGTGGACCCATTACTTTGTAGGGGTAAAGTAACTGGTTACTTATTTGGTTAGATGGTGGGAAAAAGTATAGATCTATAAATATATTTTCATAAAAAACAGTATAAAAAAAAATTATTACAAACATTTTTTTAATTTAATAAATAACGTGGTATCGCTGGGGTTCGAACTTGGGTTCCTTTTGTTGTTAGGCGAAAACTCTCACATATAATAACAAGTTGCTTAAAATCTAAATGAATTGTTTTGCTCCGAGTTGCCGTTTGTGATGTTAACAACACTGCACAACAACAACAAAAAATTACAAGTTCCGACCTACTAATTTTGATAGAAGAGACAAAAAAAAAAGACACGTGTATCGGCGTTTTGAAAGTTTACATCTGGGTTTCATTTAGGGGGAATGCTTATTTTGTATTGTCCATCGGCATAGAAAATCAAATAAAGCTTACGTTTAAAGTATTTGGTGTAGTTCATCAAAATTTATGTAAAATGTTACGGAGAAACATTTTTGTAGAATAGGGTCTTTTTTGTCCTACCTTTAAAAAAAGAGCAAAAAACACCATTAAAACAGGGTATTTAAGGGGTTAAAATGTTCCGCAAAAATATTCGCCGTGAAATTTTACTATAAGTCCCTGAACATAACCAAATCAAACATTTTTGTGGAATATTTTAACCCTCTAACAACTCAAGGTAAGGGTCTTTTTGTCCTTCTTTTAAAAAAGAGCAAAAGCATTATTAAAACTGGGATTTAAGGGGTTAAAATGTTCCGCAAAAATATTCGCCGTGAAATTTTACTATAAGTCCCTGAATATAGCAAAAATCAAACATTTTGTAGAATATGTCAACCCTCTAAATTCTCAAGGTAAGGGTATTTTTTGTCCTTCTTTTAAAAAAGAGCAAAAAACACCATTAAAACTGGGATTTAAGGGGTTAAAATATTCCGCAAAAATATTCGCCCGTCATGGGTGTATGAAAATTTTTATATTTTGTAACTTATTGTCATTTTCTTTAAAGAATCACAAACATTTTTTTTATGATTTTCATCAAATAAATTAAATAAAGTATAACTCTTCTACAAAGTTTTTGCTTTTTTCCAGTCTACTATTATTTAGCAAAAATGTTGTTAGATTTTAGCAAGGATTTTTTAATTTTTAATCAACTAAGTGTTAGCACAACTTTTGCTGAATCTACTAATTTCGTTGGCAATAGACAATCCTAATTTTGCTGGCAATAGGCAATCCTAATTAAAATTTAGTAACAAAATTTACTTTACTAATTTTGTTTTGTTTTTGTTTAGTGTACTTATATGTACTCGAAGAGCTCCCCACTGTAGTTTCATAAAAATTATGAAGCTTTTTACAGAGTTTAAGAAAGAAAATTGCCCGAGTTTAGTGAAAAAATTCATTAAAACTCGTCAAAGAATATTCTCTCTGTGAACCAATCGAATTTTTTGGGTTCTGTTCTGTTCTGTTCTGTTCTGTTTTTTTTTTTTTTTTTGTTTACTGAATTTGCATTTACTTTGCATTTCTGCATTTACTTCTTCGAAACTACACACAGGGAAATAAAGTGCCAACCGAATTGAAAAATGTATATTAATAGCAACAACTTATAAATTCAGTTACTTCAGTTTCTGAATATAGTGGGTGTAGCAACTAAAATTCAGTTGAATTAACCGAACTTTGTTGTGAAAACAAATGAAATTCCGTAATAACCAAATTTGAGTCGTATTAACTGAGTTTCAATTGACAAGTAGCTAAATATTTCTCTGTGTGTAACATAGTTAAAGCAAGAAATGGAGTCCAACTTTTAGTCCCTAAATATGATATTGGGCAGCTAAAAATGTCAATGTTAATTATTCTTCGCTCCTCTGCACTATGCCCAAGTTACCTAGCAATTTGGGGGTCGAAACTAGGATACCTACCTAGTCAGTAAATACATTTGTAAAATGAGTTTTAAATCAATAGACGGTCGTCGAATTAACGTCTGGTGTGCTGATATTTCCGCACTTTGAGATACTGCGTCTTATTAATATTAAATTTTGATGTCTTTAATGAATCACATCGGTGACTTTTCACTCTATCGTGCAATAATATTTATTTTACATGACAATAACTAAAAAAAAACTTGAACTTTTCTACGACATGCTTTACGGCAAACGATTAAATACATATAATTTTGTAAATATGCAAATTATTACAATTTGTTTAAAAAAAAATGATGACCAATATAAAATTTCAACAAAAAAAAAACAAATAAAACAAATCCTACATACAATCAAACTATTAAAACTGGTAATAAAATTTCCAATTCATAAATTTAAATGGAAAGCAGTGTTACCAATTTGGAGACTTTCTAACTAGAATTGTCGGTTTTTCTTACTTTCTTAGCGGGTAATAACAGGATTATCTTTTAGCTGGAAATCTAGCGATTTTTTTAGAAAAAGCTAGTTTTAGCTGGTATTTAAAAAAAAGTGCTAGCGTCGTTTTCAAAATTAAAACAAAAATTTAAATAAAAAAATGAAACACATTCAAAGCAATAAAAACAAGTACAATTTGTTGTTGTTTCGCGTGTGTTTTTTCTAATCTTTGTATACCAGGTGTCTTTAAAATGCAATAAACGATAGTACGCAGAATGTCAAATCGATTGCAGAGAAACGTCAAAATTATGTGATCTGCACTGTAGTGGAGAACACTAGTTAATTTTATTATTGTTAAGAAATGTCACAATTTTTTTTCAAAAACAATCAAATTTAACACAAAATTAATTAGTTTGTAAAATCAGCAAAAAACTTTTGCTGAGGGAGCAACATTTTAGTCAGCAGGGGTACTTGCAAAAAAAAATTGCAGCGAGCTGATTTTTAGCAAACAGTAAAAGTTTTTCTAACACGTGGATTAATTATTAAAAAACTCTTGCTAAAATTTAAAAAAACTTTTTGCTGAATATTAGTACACTGAACAAAACTCAAAAAATTTTTAGAAAAATTATACTTTAGTTAATTTATTTGCTGAAAATCATAAACATATTTCTGTGATTCCTTTAAAAATAATTTACAATACGTCACAAAATATAAACATGTTCACACTCTCACATTGGCGACATGAATTAATGTAATATCTAAAAAAAAATAGAAATAATTATATATAACATTAACAAAATTATCTTTCAACTACTTACATCAATGGTTGTCTAAATGATGGCAATGGTTGTCTAAATGATGGTGAAAAAAATAACAAAATATGACATATACAATCATTTTTTTGCAGTAAGGAAAAGGAAACACAATAAACTACGTAAGATGTGTGTTCTTGTCTTTCGCTTATGCTGTCTAACTGAACGTATATTTGTTTGCAATTTCAACACACTACATTAAAAATCTCTACAAAACATTTAGTTCACAAATACACATTTAATCTGTATTAAATTAAAATATTTTATTTTGTTTTTTATTTAATTAATAGACATTTACTTTCTCAAGCAGGTGACAACACAACATTTAAGTTGTTTTAATCCACAATTTTGTTTATGTATGAAAAACAGATACAACAATCCTCCATGGCTGATTTTTTTTATATGTATTACAAGAGTTGTACTTTTTAGAATAATTTGCATCGTCTCTACTACATCTTAATGTGCTTATCAGCACAATTTTTTTTTAGCAAACTATATTAGTAGAAAATAAGTAAAATATTAGTAAAACATTAGTTTAAAACAGTTAAGTGCTGAATAAGTATAACTAAAATTTTAGGAGAAAACATAATTTTAGCAAAAAATTTGCTGAAAAATAGTATATGTATCTGTTTTACAAGACGTTTTACTAACTTTTCTACTAACTTACTTACTAACTACTTATTGAGTGTATGTGAAGCGTTGTGTTATTTCTATGCAAATTTCTTACAAAAACAATATAAATGTCCTAATATATGTACAACGCCTCACCCATGTGAAAACAAAATTAAGAACTTAGAGTCTTGGTGTGAAATTTGTTGAGCAGAAATCATTTTGACAATTGCTTGCTATCCTTTCATTGCACGTAAAGACACGGTGTTATATTGAAATTTTTTTTAAAAAAACTGTGTGCTTAGGTGCTAAAAATCGACTTTTCGACTTTTTTCTGATGAAAAAGTCTGAATGTCGACTTTCTTTTAATGAAAAAGTTGAAAAGTCGACTTTTGCTTTCGACTTTTCGAAATATGACATAAAACCTAATAGTGAGCGAAAAAAATCGCCAAATTAGGTCAAATCCAATAAAAAGTTCCGATTTGGATATAATGTGCTCTATTGTAAAGGAGAAGTAAGTTGTTTTAAAAATAAACTGTGTAGTCACCCATGTCATTACACGGTGAGCATCAGTATACTAAAGTAGAATACCTCAAAGGTAAAAATTCAATCGGATCTTCAAATTTCATTAAATAAGGGCAGATTTAAATGATTTTAGACTTTTGACAATCTGCTTGATGAGATTAGTCTTATAACTCAAAACATATTTGTTTGCTGACATTAAAATTTTATTTTTTGGGAATGACTTTTGAGGTTTTTGGAAAAACATCACTTTTTAAATAGTAAAATGTGAAAAAATGCTAAAAAGCATTTTGGCAAAAGTTTTAGATTTTTTTTTCAAAGATTATTTTAACGTTAATAAAGTTCGGGTTCGTCATCATTACCAATAAAGCATAAATTCTAGATTATAAAATAAATTATAAATTTTTATGCAAAAAAATAAATTTTTATAAATTTTTACTTGGCAAAAAGTCGACTTTTGAAAAAAACGACAAAGTCGAATAGTCGACTTAAATTTTTTACAAAAGTCGAAAAGTCGACTTTTTGTTGCAACTATATAACCCTACACTAATAGAATTTTCCTTCATAGTATTAATGAATCTATTTCATTTAAAATGAGTTCACTGATTTAATGAAAAATTTCATTAACTGAATGAAAATTCATTAATTTTGCTAGTTCTGTCATTAAATTTATTTATGATTTTTTCATAATTTCATAAAAAAATATTCATTAAATTAATGAAAATGTTTAGATTTTTTTAAATAAAATGTTGAACTTGTACTATGCAAAAAAAATTTGTTTATTGTAATTTTTAGATTTTTTTTTCTATGTAGTTCATTTTGGACTAAAAAAAATTATCGCTGAAAAATAACCGCTGAATTAAAATGCCCAATATAACATATGATATATACGGATTTTAGACGGTCTTATATCATTTAGGCCTGATTACTGAATGCCCCGTTAGCTACTTACTGGGACTTTAACATTACATTTGTTGTTGTTTCCCAAATAAATTTTAAATTTAACTTGTTAAATTTTAACTGGTCATTCAGTAATCGGGCCTTTGTGTATACAGTGTTGATGTGAAATGTTAAATGTCTACAAAATTCTTAAAATAATTCCTTAAGTCGAGATAAGTGCTTTTGTAAAAGGTCAACAGAAATGTAATAAGCGCTAAGTTTTTTAATTGTTTATTACATAGCTCAGTAGTGCGATTCTGTAATTTTTAACGATCCAACAATCGCAAAATATATCGACAACTTTTGTTGTTTGCACTAACGATTAAGTGATTCACTAAGTACACCTTAACGATAGTCGACAACTCTATTTTTCTATTTAAAAGTTTAACTTTTTCTCGATTGAATAAAAAAAACACAAAGATTGTTGTCGTTTATATAACAACAACAGCTGACTTTAACAACAGCGAATATCGTTTAAAAATGTTAATGAAAAAAAAAATCGTTTATTTTGTTGTTTACTTTTTATAAAACAATTCGATTATCGCTAAAACAAGTTACTGAATCGCACTATAGATCTGGTAAGTAAATTTAGAATTAATTATATTTCTATAAAAGACTTCGTAAATAGCATGAAAAAATAATTATACTAATGATTATTTCTTAATGACTTAACTTTATTAATGCTACGAGTATGCTAATTAAATCATAAAAAGTAAAAATTTTAAATAGCAATGAAAATAGTTCATACAAAATATGAATTTTATTCATTAAACATATGAAAGAGTTAATGAAAACAATTGCATATACATTATGAAATTTTCATTCGATCAATGAAGCCTTTCATTAAAATTGATTAAATGAAACACCTTTCATTGATTCAATTAAACATTTCTTTGGGTACTTTTTTATAAAAAAAATCATTGTATTAATGAAGTAGTTCATTAATAATACGAACAAAATTCTATCAGTGTGCAAAAAAAAATATCATAACAGCTCGCGAATAGGGGTTTTAAATTTATACAAAAAAACAATTTTCCTAACAAACATTTGATCAGAAACATAAAGGTGCATTTAAGGTAAATTCTGAAAAGTTGTGCCAAATCAGTGAACTCTAGCCATCTCGTCAGCTTACTATTGGTTGAATCCACTGACCATTTCCTAAAAAAATTTGTTAGAAATATTTTATATATATTCAAATAAAGTCTTTATAATTCCAAAACCAATTTCTTGATATCTTTTATTATATCTGAGATATTTAGAATCGACTTTGCAATATATCCACTATGTAAACGTTTAACAAACATTGGTTGGATGCATAACCACTGTTTGGTATATGCAGTAAATTTTGTATACAACATTAAAAAATGTTTTGCTGAAATGGACATAGTACCTACAAAAATTTCGAAATTCGACTTCAACATTGTTTGGCTGCATTACCAAAACAATGAACGTAAAATCAAAACAAAAATAGAACTGCTTTAGATGTCCAAATGTATGGTGGTGCAGCAAAGAAAGTCATGTTAAAAAATGCATATGCAGAACAAAACAAGAATATTTTGTTTTGCAAAAACTTATTAACTTTTGATTCAATTAATATAAAGGTATAAAACTATATATTTTAATTTAGATTATATACCGCAATTAATGGAAAAAACAAACGCAAATATTTAATATGTAGTTTTTTAGAAAAATTAGTGTAAACCATCTTCATCGTTTTGTTCTCGATACCTACTTTTTGGCATATAGGTCAAAGCAATAATATGCTGCTGATCTCCGCTTTTTAATCAAAGTTTAGAGTCCAGGGACAAAATGTATAAAATATGATTAAAAAATGTAAAATTACAATTTTTTAATATTTAAAAACAAGCATTTTTGTATTACATTTGCCTTTAGATTTTCATATAAAAATATTACAATTTTTCTTTAAAAATCATTTCACTACAAATTAATTAAAATTATACAAGGAATATGTCATAGATATGGCATCACTTACAACATATGGGAAAACAGTGGACATTAGAATGAGGTAAGTTTCTAAAAATAGAACTGTTGTGTTGTTGGAGTTGTACTTCTGAGATTATGTATGCAAGAACAAAAACACCGTGCATTGAATAAAACTAGTTTTAATCACAACAAAAACTCGACCTGACGATAGCTCAGAGGGCTAAAGCGCTCTGTCTAACGTATAGTTCGAGTGCATGAGGCATTAGAAATCAGTTTATCTATACCACGGTCAGTGATTGCACAGAAAATTTCATATAGACGCAATCGAACAAATAAAAACATAACAAATATTACATTATTCAATTCAAAAAAAATTCAAAAAACGGTCACTGACGAAGGTTCAATACCAGAAACTGCGCAGTCTGATTCAGAAAAAATTGAAAATTTGCAATGTAGTTATGATTTTTAGAAATACACTCATTCTTCTCTACCACGCCTTTCACAAAACTAACCAACGTTAACCAAAAAAAACCAACAAATAACCCAATATTTGTATATTTTTCAAGTTTTAGCGGGTTTTCTCTAAAATTTAGCTAGTTTTTTTTTTGTCACTTTTCAAGCTAAAAAAAATGTTATATTTCCAGCGATTTTGAGTCAGATTTAGCTGCTTTTCTTGAGAAAAAGTTGACAACAGTGATGGAAAGCACTCCAAATAAAACACAAATCGCCATAGATGAAGAAGATCTATTGCACTGCAACGAAATACAGCGCAACGAAATCCAACCCATCAAAAAAAATAATTCAATTGTTAAAGAAATCCAATTTTTAACAAATAAATAACAGCAACAATAATAAACCTGTTATAATTCTTCTTAATTGAATTTTAATTTTCTATACAATCAAATACGAAGATTAACAAAAAAATATCTACACTCGGACGCAGACTCTGAATAAATCTATACTATATAACACTCTTGGCTATTCGAATACGGCAAATTTCATGAATTTGTCGATTATTTTTGTTCTATATAAAATATAAATAATCTTACACGTGGAACTGATTGAAATAGATTATTTTAGCATGAAATAATTTAAAACAAATTTAAAAAAAACTAAAAATAATTAATTAAAATTAAAAGATATGTTGTGGAGGACACACAATTACACTAAACCTGTCGAAAAAGCGAATTTCTCAATTGCAATTTTAGAAATATATCGCAGTTTTTATATTTACATCATTCACACCATCTATTTCGATATTGTGCTTAATTTTTCTAAATTTTATTGCAAAATTACGAAAAAATTTTTGAAGAATATTAATCTACACAAAATTATCTTTTATTTGAGTATTATCATGTCAGTATTTGTAAATATTACCGGATTTTTTAAATTTAATTAAAAAATTATTGCAATTCGAATGACGAGTTTACACATAGTGAGAAAATTAAAATTTTTTTTTAACATACATAATATTTATAAGGATAAAACTACATGCAAAATGTTCAATTCTTTGCAACACCGGTAAGATAGACTGAAATAAACAACGACATGATTCGCTGTTAAATTTAAAAAATTAAGCAAAATGGAGGAAAAAAATTCGACAGATTTGGATTCAGCGTACCTATCTATAAATAAATAAGGTTAGTTTCATATTTATAACCCATGCATGAAATTATAGTAATAATTGTTTGTTTTGTTGGTTACATATCCTAGTTACAAGATCTTGAAACTATAAGAACAATGTTGAGATTAAGTTTTGTAATGAGTTTAGGACCAAATTTGAGCACTCTGTATAAATGGCGGATGTACTCTTTAACAATGTTAAATTCCCTCTCATTGACGTAAACCTTACAAATCAGTATACCCCATAGATTTTCTATGGGTTCAAATCTTGTAAGCATGCTCTTGAGGATCCTTTTGCGTTTTCCCGAGAAAATAATATAACACACAGTTAAATAAAATGAACTTTATTGTTTGGAATTCAAGTTACAATTAAATTATGTGAAAACGTTCAAAGTAATAAAAGCGTAAGAGAGATAAAAAGGAATACAAAAGGTATACATGTGTATGTGTGTGAAGTTTAGATGTGTTGCATTGTTATTCAATAGAGTTGCCATTTCAACACTCCTCCTCAATGAACATTTCCAAACTTTACTAAAATAAGTATTAAAAAATCTTAACTATATTAATCCAAGCATTCTTACAAATTTCCCATGACTAGGTTTAGCCAGGTTCTTAGTGAAGATATCTGCTACATTTTCGGAACTGCAACAATATTGTAATTCAATATCACCTTTCCGGAATACATCTCTAACATAATGATATCGAATATCTATGTGTTTGCTCCTCTGATGGTAAACTGGATTTTTGACCACTAATGTTGTCGGCATTGATAACAATTGATTTTGGACAATGAAGTTGCATATCGCCTAATAATTTCCTTAAAAATGTAGCCTCCTTGGAAGTAGACGAGAGCGACATATACTCTGCCTCGGTACTACTGAGCGCTACCGTTGCTTGTTTCTTAGATTCATACGAAAAAACAGCTCCAGCTAACAAAAACGCATAACCAGTATAGGATTTTCGATCAGTGGTATCACCACCCCAGTCAGCATCGGTATAACATTCAATTGGCTTTCCTGTCTTTTGATATGTCAGCTGTTTATCCTGTGTTGAAGATAAGTATCTTAATAATCTTTTGGCAGCTACCATGTGTTCGACATGTGGATCCTTGTTCCTTTGAGAGAGTTTGCATACAGAATGCAATATATCGGGTCTTGTATTTATCGCTATGTACATAAGCGAACCGATTTACGATTGGTATTGAGTTTGATCTACCTTTTGACAATCTTCTTTGTCGCACTTAACCTGATGTTTCGGATCTAAAGGTGTTGCTGTAGGTCTACAGGTTCCCATATAATGTTCATTTAAGAGTTTTCTTATTTGAGATTTTTGGCTAATCGACAATTTTCCTTTATCACCAACTCGATCGACTTCAAGGCTTAAAAAATATTTTACAGGACCTTTGTCTACCACCTTAACTTTATCAGCAATCAAACTTTTAATATTTTCATCTCCTCCTTTTTCGAACAGGCAATCAGCAAGTCGTCTACGTACACAGCAATGATGTTTATCGAATCAGCATTGTGTTTTATGTATACACATGGTTCACTATCACACGATTGGAAACCAATTCCTCTCAAGATGTTGTCCAATTTAAAATTCCATTGCCGTCCTGATTGCTTCAACCCATAAAGCGCCTTTTTCAACTTAAGTACACGGTTTGGAAACTTTGAATCTACAAATTGTTGTGGTTGAGTCATGTAAACATCATCATCTAACTCGCTGTTTAAATATGCAGATGAGACATCCATTTGATGGAGATATAATTCATATTCGGCAGCAATAGCAAAAATCATTCGGATAGTATCGTATCGCACCACAGGCGAAAAAGTCTCCGTATAATTTACACCATATTTCTGCGAGCAGCCTTTAGCCACAAGTCTGGCCTTAAAACGTTCAATCTCATCTTTTTCATTTTTCTTAATAGTGAAAACCCACTTATTGGAAACAGCCTTTTGGCCTACTGGTAGATCTGTTAGCTCCCAGGTGTTGTTCTTCAACAGTGCATCATATTCGGTCTGCATTGCCTTTTTCCATTCACGTGCAAAATCGCTATTTAAAGCCTCATAAACAGTTTCAGGAACTTTGACATTACCACCTGAACATATCAGGCTCAGAACATTGAAGTCTTTTCTAGGTCTTCCTGGACCTCCTGATCGGGTAATTCTTGGTCTTCCTGGACCTCTTGAAATCTTATCTACCACTTCATTTTCTTCTTCAGCTGATTTAAATCCTTTAAAATCACTTTCGCTGCTGTCTTCTTCTTGAGATTTGGTTGAATATTCATCATCATTTATAACTAATTCATCATCACTATTTGTTGTTTCTGGTAGCAGGGGAATATCCATTTCAATAACTTGCTTTTCAGCTGGTTCAACAAAGTATACATCACGGCTTACGATCAGCTGTCGTGTTTCACGGTTATATAAGCGGTATGCCTTGGAAGTATCAGAGTAGCCTACCATGGTGTACTCCTTACCCTTGGGTTTAAATTTACCCTTTTGACGCTTATCCAAAGCAATAGCCACACAACCAAAAATTCTGAAATGACCTACAAAAGGTTTACTACCATTAAGCATTTCGTAAGGTGTAGCGCCTTCTAGTGCTCGAGTGGGTGCCCTGTTTCGCAGGTACGCTGCGGTATTGACTGCCTCAGCCCATAAATGTTCACCGAGATTCGCTCCGACCAACATACATCTCGCCATTTCAATTAACGTGCGGTTAAACCTTTCGGCAACGCCATTTTGCTGCGGGGTGTATGGCACAGTTAACTGACGTAGTATACCCCTATCTCTGAGATAGTTGTCAAAAGCGTTATTTACAAACTCGGTCCCGTTGTCATTTCGGAGAATTTTTATTTTCCTTTCATTTTGTCGCTCAACCATAGTCTGAAATTCTTTAAATTTGCTGAACACTTCATCTTTGCTCTTCAAAAATAAACGTAAACATAACGCGACTTGTCGTCGATAAATGTTAGCAAATATTTCGCACCACCTATTGATGGCTTGTTCATAGGACCACATACGTCAGTGTGGATGATTTCCAAAATATCATCAGAATGACTTTCAGAAGTACTGAAGGGCCTTTGAGTACATTTGCTTTTCATGCAAATCGAGCATTGAATATCAGCTGGTATAGAGAGATTCATACCACGTACTAATTGTTTATTAACCAATTCTCTCATACTGCCAAAATTGAGGTGACCATATCGGCAATGCCATTTCATGGCTTCATCAGGTGATTTCCTCGAAAAAAAAATAATTTATTATTATCTATTTCAAATAAAAACAGATCACGTACCTTATTTGCACGTAGAATTACATCTCCGTGCTTATCCTTAACCTCGGAGACGTTTTTAATAAACAACACAGTATGACCATAATCCAGAGCTTTAGAAACAGAAACAAAATTGCATTGTAGTCCAGGCACGAACAAAACATTCACCAACGTAATGTCATTTTTGTCGACAGTCAAACGAACTGTACCTATACCTTCAGCTTTCATACAATAATCGGCACCAAGCATCACTGTTTCATTATGCTGTTTGAACTCTTCAAACATATTGCGATGGCAACACAAATGCGACGACGCGCCGCTGTCAATACACCACGCACTAGCATGCAAATCACTGTTGCCTACTGCTGAAAATAACGAATTTTTGTTGTTGTTGATATTTTGTTGTCCCTTTTGTTCATTGTCTCTTTTTTGTTCTCTACAATTTGCAGCATAATGGCCTTTCCGTTTACAGTTATAACATTTTATATTTTTTATGTTGTTGTATTTACTATTTGCGTTGTTTGTATTCTTGTTCTGAGAATTTCTATTTCTTGCACTATTACCATCGCGTGCCATAAATGCCTGTACTGTACCTTCTTCATTGTTGTTAGACTTTTTCCGCTCACCTTCTTCTATTAACTTTACCTTCAACGTCGAAAGTGAGGGAAGATCATCACGAGATTCCAGGGCAACGACAAGTGGCTCATATGACTTTGGGAGACTGGCAAGAAGCATTATTACAAACAGCTCATCCTGTAGAGCAACTCCCGTCTCTGCCAACTTTTCAACAACAGAAGTAAAATTACAAACATAACGCTGCATGCACTCACCATCAACCATACGCATGTTCAATATTTGTTTAAACAATGTGACTTTACGGACTGGTCCCTTTGGACGATGAATATCACGAAGAGTATTCCAGGCATCTTTTGATGTTGCACAATTTTTCACATGTCCAATCTGCATTGGCGTTATACTCAAAATTATTGTTGCCATTGCCTTTTCATCTTTGGCTTTCCACGCTGCAACCGCAGCAACATTTTTTTCATTGGCTTCCGGTTTGCCACCATCCGACACTAACGACCACAGCTCTTGGTGTACCAATATACTTTTCACTTGAATGTTCCAGGAATCATAATTGGACTCATCCAATTTTTCAATATTAAACATTGAACCACTCATGATTTTTTAAAACAAATTTTAATTTCACTTTAATTATTATTTTCTCAATATCTCTGGACACATAACCTCTTGAGGATCCTTTTGCGTTTTCCCGAGAAAATAATATAACACACAGTTAAATAAAATGAACTTTATTGTTTGGAATTCAAGTTACAATTAAATTATGTGAAAACGTTCAAAGTAATAAAAGCGTAAGAGAGATAAAAAGGAATACAAAAGGTATACATGTGTATGTGTGTGAAGTTTAGATGTGTTGCATTGTTATTCAATAGAGTTGCCATTTCAACACATGCAGACCAGTCAAGAACTATAATGTTTCTTTCACGAAACTACATTTTAGTTTCGTTGCTATAATGAATTCTCGCGTTGTCTTGCATGAAAATTCAGATTCTATTGGGGTGGTCTTGTAAAAATATCACCAAACTGGATTGCAATACTGCAGTATAATCCGAACTATTCCTTTTTAGTGATGTGAACTGAATTTCATTCGTACCTGCTGACATTATCGCCACCAAAATTGCGACGTGAGAAGTATCATTTCTCTTTACGTAGGTCGCTCCTGAAGTAGGTATTTCCGACATGTCCATCCAAATTCTAGTTTTCCTCGTCTAAAAATATCACATTGAGTGAAAGAAAGGATTATTTTATGGAAAAAAAGGACATCGTAATTTTGGAATACATTTTTCCAATTTGTGGTCATGTTTAACTCTGCTAATTCCATACGTTTGATGTTGTGCCTTTCTAAAATTCGTGAAACTACATCCATTTTACTTCGCAAAATATTTTCGGATGCATATAGAACTCTCCAAGCTGTTGATTTGCTCACAGAAGGGGAAATTGGTCATTGAGATATCTGCAGCTTATGGAGAATTATAGAAGTATCGCGATTCGACAACCTAAATTTTCTTCCACTTCTTCTTAAAACCAAAATTTGTTCTTTTTCCAAATTAGAAAGTCCTTTTGCAGTTTTACTAATAAGTACTATTTATTAGGCAAGGGAATTTCATGCAATTGCATGTTTGTAGTCAGCAGCCCAAAATTCGACTTAGACCAAATACTTTTCCGAATTAAAGAATTTGCAACATTCGATTGCATATGTCTGCATATTTTGTTATAAATGCATATTTTGCTATAAATGCATATTTTATGGCATATTTTGACATTTTCTGTTGCATATTTTCAAGTTAATTGGACATTTTTACATAGAAAAAAAATCATGGAGAAATAGTAGTTTTTAAATAATGTAGTTACTGCCTTTAGTAATCGATTTTTCTGAAACCAAGAAGCCGTAACTCCAATGAAAAATTAATCCAAAAATAAAAACCTTTTACCACAGAGCAAAAAGTGGATAATTTATATGAAAGTTGAACCTCAGATTCGCTCCTACGTCAAAAATTCTTGAAATTTTTTTTCCTGATTTTTAAAGTGCACGGTTAGTCACTAGAGTATAGGGAAAACTCCGTTTTTCAAAAACTTTTAAAAATAAATTTTTTAATCACACACATTAAAAATGTATTACCAACTCGATATATAGAGAACCACTAAAAAGTTTTTAAGGTATCAATTTTGTAAAAAAATAAATTTTTTTTTTTTTTATCACACACAATGAAAAACAATTTTGAGCTAAAAATAATGCCACAAACATTTTCGGTATATCGTGGCATGTTAAAAAGTTGTTAGTCAATAACATATTGAATTTTAGTAAATACAACATTTTGAAAACTTAATGCCTTTTAACTGGGTTACCATAAAGCTAAAATGTTTGCACCATTTTTATCAGCTAAAAATACTTTTTGATTGTGTGTTATAAAAAACTAGTTTATAAATGTTTTGAAAAAATCTGATTTTTTAAGACCACTATATTTTGTAAACGGTGCATTTTAAAATAAAAGTATTTTTAAAATTATTTTTGGTGTAGAATCGAAACTTGAATTCAAAAGGGATCTTAAATCAACGCTTTTGAAAGAGTTGGAATTTAAAAAAAAAATATAACGCCTTTTTTTTATTATGCCAAAAAATTTTAAAAAGTGATGATATCCCAAAACAAAGAAATTTTATACTTTTCTGCCGAACTTTCTAATATATATTGTGAGTATTTTTAAAACAAAACGCGTTTTAACTATTTAAAAGTTTTCGAGAAAAATTTATAAAATTAATTTATTTATTCCAAGAAAATAAAATTAAATTGAATTGGTTAAACAAAAAAACATAAAAGTCAAAAAACTCCACTACACGACTTTTTGGTTAATAAATACATTGAAATTGCAGTTACGGCCTTTTGATTTTCGTTAATGAATTTTGTGGGAATGTGTATTTTGGTTAAATACATCGTAAGCAATCAAAAAATCTATTTTAAATTTTTGTTATTACGTCCTTTTGGATTTAATTACGTCCTTTTGGATTTAAGGTGAAAATTTGTAACTCTGAAAAAAGCATTTAGAAGTCATTTGGTAGACATTTGTTAGACATTTTATAAACCTACAAGCTAGAGCACTAAATCGATTTTTAACAATCCAAAAATTGTACATGCATATTTTTTGAGATTTCTTGCAAATTTTTTGATTTGTAGTGCACATTATTTGGGGTTTCGATATTTTTCTTTTTTAGTTGCATGAAATTCCTTGCCCTACTAATTGTAAAAAAGTAGCTTAAAATTAAAAAAACCAAACCAATATCTTACGTGGGCTATGAAACTTCAGAAACTACTCAATATCGCTAACATCAATACACAATTGTTTCAAACCAAATAAATATTTTAATAACTGACATTCTGCCAATTCATACGGATTTAAAAAATTTAAGGTTACTTGATTAGTTTAAATTGTATAAAGCTGCAAAGTATAATTTCATGCAAGGGTTATAAATATGAAACTGACCTTACAAAAACCGAGAGATTTTAAAAACTGAAAATTTAAAACAAAATGTTGACAGATTTAAATTCAGCGTACCTATCTATAAACATATTCTGCAAAAAGTTGAAATTTGTTGAGTAGTGTTATTAGACACGTATTTGTTTATTTGTGCAATCGTATGATAAAATCGGGACTACAAATTACACACTTTTGTGTGAAAATTGTATGTTTGAAATTTGCGAAAATTAAATTTATTTATAAACAGTAGAAGACGACAAAACAAAAAAAAAAAAAAAAAACTATTATAGAGGCTCTAGCTTTTCTAAAACTTCGGGTTCTGATGAGATCTTTAGCCAGATCGAAATACTAGTATCAACCTAGCTAATATGTTTGATTTGCTTTATTTTTGTGAATATAAGAAGGTTGAAACTTCGTTTTAGATAAAAAATAACATAAAAATAATCTCGATGTATAGAAAAACAAAAAACTAATATAAAAAACTAAAAAAAAATGTAAAAAAACCATAACTATTTTACCAATTTTGGACCCATGGTTGCCACTTATATTAAATATTTAAAAAAGCTCTTCGGGATAAGTCGTCTCAAAACCTAAATGTGCACTGCGCAGTTTCCTTGCACGAAAGTTTATGTTTTTTTATTTTAAACTTAAAAGTATAATCAATTTTGTTTGAAAATTCAGAGTAGCCTTATTCTAATGGCCCCATTAATAAGTTTTTCATTATATTCTATTTTACTGGATTTGCAAACTTGTTTGTACTTTTTTTGATACTCTAGATATTTATTTTATCTTCCGTGCTTTTGGATTTTCTATATTTATTCAGAAACTTGAAACTTTCTTTTCTAGCAGCATTGCATTGAGAGTTATACCAATTTTGCCTATGCTCGTAAGTATTTTAAAAGTAGTTGATAGTGGAGAAGACCTTTTTATAATATCAGCTAATTCTGTAAGAATTGTGGGGCTTGGAGACGCACGCTCTAAATTTGTATTAAGCCTTCTCTGGTAAATATCTCTTTTGGAATCATTCCAAAATAATTTGGGAAGTAACGTTACTTTTAGTATCTTTTCACAAGCTAATGGTATTTTAAGCTTCAATCCTATGGGAAAATGGTCCGACCAAATTTTATTATCAACTTTAAACTCATTAACATAGGTTAACAAGTCTTGAGATGTGGCACATAAATCAATTACAGATTCTCCTGACGAGTTCAAAAAAGTAATTTTGCCGTCCTCATCGCCTTAGTTCTACCATTCAGAATTAACAAATTATTGTCATTACAAAACTCTACAACTTTACGTCCTTTAGCATTTACCATTTTATCGCTTGATTTTCTTTCCTCAATTCCTGCTTCAAATAAATCATTATAGAGTTCTATTGTTTCCTGTTGTAATTCGCCAATTCTTACGTTAAAGTCACCCATAACTATTGTATTGAGTAAAATATTATCTTCAAAGGCATTTTTTAATTCTCGAAAATCACATTCCCAATTCGCAGTTCTTAAGTATAAGGGTATAAGTGTAAAAGTTTTTTCCATTATAGTTAATTTAACAAAAAGCTTTTCTTCTAATTTGATTATACTATATTCAACTCCAACTTCAGCAAGTTTTCTACTTGTTCCACATACACAACCGCCTATAGCCCGACCATAATTAGAGATTCGTTTAGCTGGCTCAAAATATAAATCAAATTCTCCAAAATATTTTTTCACTCTCTCTATTTTATCTTCTGCTAGGTGAGTTTCTATTAAAATAAAAATTTCGTATGTTTTTATATAATTAAAAACGAAGGGTATAAAAATTTATTTTCAAGACCATTGATGTTGTAGGACAATATAGATATACTTAATACATTATTGGTTTCATTATTTAAAAAGCTAAATTTATTTTTAGGCATTGATTTTCGACAGACGTTATTTAGTTATTGGTAGAATGCAGATTTTTTTATTTCTTCATATCGTGTCCGAGTCATTACATTGGCAACAAAAGGCACTGATAAAAGTGGATTCGTGGACCAGTAGTGCTTATAAGATGGTAATTTGTGAATACTCATTGCGATCGTTATGCCAATGAATGCTTCAATTTCTTTTTTCCGTTGTTACGAATTGTTTCCCATTTTGCATGGCATATCGATTAGTTTCCACAGTTACAAAATGAAGTATATTTTTTAAATCTGCAACGGCAACAAAAACTTCGTAAACACTTAGGAAGTCATCGCCAGAGTTATATGTAGGCTTCAACACTTTTCCGTAAACATGATTAGTTTCACTTTCAATATATTCCGGTGGGGCATATTCAGGTGTATTTTTCCAATTAAGGGGTACATTTTTCTCACTTTTTGGGGTTGGCGGTAATTTCTCAGGAGTAAGTCGCTGACCAACAACATCTTCAATGATAATTTCTATTTCGGAATTCAAAACTTCGCCCTGTTTTAAAATTGCGACGTCTTCATCATCCAAACATATGTTGTCCTCATCGTCTTCACTGTCTGATGCCATTAAAAATTGTGCAATTTCATGCTCATTAATCAAGAAGGTACGCTGACGCTTCATTTTAATTATTATTAATTAATATTAGATATTTAATATTAGAATATTTAATAAATACAAATTTATCATAGAGAAAGAACGCGTGTTTTATTTTCTACGATACAACAGTTAGCTTTGCGAAATAATATTTTTACGGACCACTATACACACAAAACGTTTCACCCAGAGCACAACACGCAACTGCGTTGAAATTAAAAAATAGCGACAAATCTAAAAAACACGCCTACTAATACAATTTCTTTTTGAATTTTTCGCTTATGCAAAAAACAATCGATATTTTGAATTTTCATGGCCAACCTGTGCAATTTGAAGTTTTCTTAAAATTCGTAAAAAGCTATCTTTGAGTACCATAGTGACACCGGTGTCACAATATAAAAATTAAAATTTGTGGCGAAACTAAGCTAAATTTTAAAAATCTGAGATATTATGTTTTATAATATAGTTTTTGCTACAACATATCAAAAGAGTTTATCAGACGAAATAAATTTGTAGAAATTCAGAGCGAATGAAAATTAACAAAACAAAAACACAATATTGTCACTTTGATCAGCTACAGTACCGTTACCAAAAAAAAATATTTGTACATTTTTGTTAAGGAAATTAAAGAACCATTAATTCTCTTTCCAAACACGTAAACTTTTAAAAATTGGATGGATAGTTTTTTAAAAAACCAAAAATTAAACTTGTGACACCGGTGTCACCAAGGTGCCGAAAGGGCACATTTTAATTAGTTAATTCGAATTAAAAAATATATTTTTTAAGTATTTTTTTAAGTTTTTTTATTTATTTCTAAGATTATACTAAAATAAGCTTTCAATAAACACTTTTAGAATATTTGTCTTAAATAGAACAATTTGACCTTATTCTAATGACCAGGAGTGTATAATTACTAATTATTACATATTATGAAATAGTATGAATGATTTTTTATTGTTTATTTGATATTTGTATAAAAAAGTTTAACCGAGAAACAAATAAAAAACTGTCTAACATTTTTATTGTATTATCTTGTTGAGTAGCAGTAGATTATAGTATTTGGGGTCTTAGGGTTTGTATAAATAAGTATTAAAAGAAACTCTAACTGCTGGATAGATGGTTGATTGGTAGTTTGACCGACTGGCTAGCTTACTTTACACCTATCCCACTTATAACACAGGATTAGAGTTAATAGAGCAAAAAATTGCACACTTAAAAACATAGAAAATAAAAAAATAGAAACGTAAATTTCAGCACCATTTTTGAAATATAAATCAAAATATAAGTGTTTCAAAATTTTATTTAGTTTTTCAATAAAAGTTATGACTAGTGTTGTCACTCGAATAAAAATTATTCGATTATTTTTTTTTTTTTTTTAAATAATTTCAAAATGGATAGTAAACCCCTAAAAATAATATCGCTATAACCGCTCCCAAAAATGTTTGATCGATGATTTTTTAATAATATTAGAAAGATATATGGAAACTAATGCTCAAAGCCCTGTTATTGTAATTGGAGATACAAATATTGACTTGTTTCAAAATCCTCAGTTTAATGATTTGTCAAATCTATTTTTAAACTATGATTGTCACAACTGCCACTCTATGGTTACAAGGCCAAGCAGTGCAACATGTATTGACAATGTGTTCAGTAATGTTTTGGGAAAAATATTTGTAGATTCTGTTGAATGTCCGTTAACGGATCACAATATAATATGTGTTAAAGTGAAAATTAATTTTGTTACTAATAGAGATATTGTGGTAAATAAAACTCGATGTGATTACAATAAGGTTAAACAGTATTTGCTAAGTAGTTTGGCTGAAGTTGATATGGATGTCGATTCACCAGATTTAACAGAGAATCTTATATCTTGTATTGCTAATGCTATTACAAATTCAACGAGTAACATAAAAATGCAAAACACAACTAAGATTTGAGCTTACCCCGTGGATTAACAAAAATCTGCAAAGCTTAATATTGTTTAAACGTAAACTTTTGAAAAAACGCCGAAAGTCCAAATCTGATAAATATGAATATTTGTTGAAAAAAATAAGTAAAATTATTAAAATGGCTTGCAAAAACGTCTAGAAATAACTACTTTTATAATAACATAAATAGAATTGATGGTGAACCAAAAAAATGTTGGAATTTTTTAAACAATTTACTTGGAAGAGTACAGAAAACGAATTTTAGTCTCTCAACATCAACTGGTGTAAAAATTGTCAATGAAGAAATTATAGCTGACAGTCTTAATCAGTACTTTATACAATCCGTAAAAGATCTGAGGCAACAAATTCAAATATTTCCTGTGATAATTGCAATATCTTTAGAACACTACCCAGAAGTTCTAATAGTTTTTCAATTCTACATGTAACACTTGAAGATGTTGATAATATCATTGGTAATCTGAAAATTCATAAATCAACTGGTTATGATAATGTTACTCCCAAATCAATTGTAGTTTGTAAGCAGATAATTGCTCCAATTTTTAACAAATATATTTAATAATATAATATGTTCGTCAAACTTTCCGGATTGCTTAAAAATCTCTAAAATTGTTTCCAATTCCTAAAATTTAAATGCATTTTCAGTAAACAATTTTCGTCCAGTTGCTGTTCTCTCAACTATGTATTGATAAAATATTTGAAAAACTAATTTACCAAAAGCTCTGATTGTATTTCGATGATAATAACTACATTTATAAATTTCAGTTTGGATTTAAAAAAGGTTGTGGAACCGATGAAGCGGTGGCGAATGTTGTTAATTTTATATGTAATGGACTGGACCAGGGGAGTAGCAGGTCTGTTCCTGGACTTCACAAAAGCTTTCGATCTAGTTGTTCATGGAATACTGATACAGAAATTAAGATATTATGGTGTAGCTGGAAGAGACATAACATTTTTTGAAAGTTATTTAAAAACCGTAAGCAGTTTGTTCAAATAAACAGTACAAAAAGTAATATGTTAAATGTCGAGTATGGTGTGCCGCAAGGAAGCTGCTTAGGACCGTTACTATTTTCAATATATCTAAATGACATCGGTAACTTAAATCATAATGGCCAATTGTATATGTTTGCAGATGATGTGTGTCTTTTTTACCCGTATAAATACGATTTGGTTTTAAAAACATATATAGAACGAGATGTATCTTTGATAATAGAATTTCTCGGGTGAACAAGTTAGTTATAAACGCAGATAAGACAAAACTTGTTCGATTTAGCCCACATTCACAAGCGCCAAATAGTTGCTTCAATATCTATATTGATGGTAAACTAATTTATGAAACCCAAGCTGTTAAATATTTAGGAATTACATTGCAAAGCAACCTTTCTTTGGGATCTCATATTTGTGAGGGTGAAAAGTATGATTGCTCCAGCCATTGGAATATTGTATAAATTGAAATACAGACTTAATAAAGAGACTAAGTTACTCTTGTATCAAGCTCTAATACAGAGTCATTTGAATTATATGACAATTATTTATGGTTACAAAAATACAACTGTTCTAAAACGCTGCAAAGTATGCAGAATAAAACTTTGAAAATAGTTTACAATCTGCCTTTAACCTTTTCACATTATCCCTTTATAGGGATGTTTGCAAATCTATTTTAACCGATCCATGCGTTGTACGAATATCAATTGTTAATGTATAATAATAAGTTCGCCAACTCTCCATCAGGTGGCGAGCAACAACTGTTCTAAGACTTATCATCTCGCGCAATTTCAGTGTTGCCATGTTTGAAGCCCTTCATCTTTCCCCACCTTTCATCTCTATACTATCCCCTTTCCAAAGAAAGCAACACACTAAATATAGGAAGTATTTCCTGAGTGTTGCCTCTCTTTAAAAAAAAAAAAAAAAAAAAAAATTACCAGAAATCAACAAAATCTGAGAACAGCAAGATGCAGACTGGAAACTTCTAAGCAACGTATTGAATATATGGGTACTAATGAGTATAACAAACTACCAATGCATTTAAGAACCATGAATAGAATATCACTTTTAAAAAAACCTTAAAAATACTTATTTGAAAATATAGAAACGCTTTTTTTGTAAATTAGTTTTTCTTTAATTTGTAAAAACGAATAAATTTTGTTTAAATTTAGATATGAATTATAAATATTACATTTAGTATAATGCCAACTAGTCTCAAAAATGCCTCAACGGCGCTGAGACCCAGTTAATTTAGAATTGTAGTGTACTTGAAAGTTATTTAAATAAATATTAAAAAAAAAAAAAAAAAAAAAAAGAACGAACGAACGAACGAACGAACAAAAAGAAAATTCAAACGAAAATTAGGTAAAGATATATGATTTGAGTTCAAGCAAACCATATGAGCGAATTCAAAGATAAAGTGATATCGTTAAAATATATCATGATTTCTGAAATCAACGCTATACAAAACTATCAAAAATGTTAAAAATGTTAGCACTTAAATTGTGAATCCATTTATGATATTTCTACTGTAACTAAAATTAGATCTTAACAGTTCGTTATACTAGAACTATCATCGAAATATATTTAACTTTTTAACGATTTTCAAAACGGTAATTTGTTTTTTGTCACGAGGTAATGCCAAATGGCGGTGTAATTAAGAAATCTTTTGGCGTTACTATACACTGAAAGGAAAAGCTTCATCATAATTTCATAGATTTCATTTGCTAAATTTCTGCAAATTTACACTCTTAAAATTTGTACACACACTCGGTACCGAGTACCCACTACCGGTACCATCACGAAAGAGAAGGTGAAGGGAAATTAAAAAATATAAAAAAGGGTTTTTCTTATTATTCTTGGATAAACCACTTTAACCCTCGTACACTACAGTGTACACATTTTTAAAAAAATATAAAAAAATTTGATAATGCTAAAATACTCTATTTGTTTAAATGTGTTCATTACGAAATTGGTCATTGAAAGCAAAAAATGATTATATGCATGATCTGTTCATCAGCGAAATATAGTCTCGATATTTGTCAGCAAAGTCCCTATTTTTTAATCAGCCTTTATCTCAGAAAAAAATGGGTGTTTGGTGTATGTCCTAAACTAGCAAAGCTAGAAATTTGGCACGTAGCTTCATCTAACGACATTTGTAGTTAGTTTTACCTTGTTTGACAGTTGATATTTATCAGTTAAAACTAACTTCATATTACAGTTGAGTTGAATGAAAATGTTGTGTATACCTTTTCAACTGAATATGCAGTTACTTTAACCGCCATTTATAGTTGATTTTATCCAAATGATTCCCTGACTGTACCGTTTTCAAAACAAATGGTTTTTTTGAACTTAAAAAATGTTTGTAAGCTTTCGTATATTGTTTTATTTGAAATTTTCCAATAAAAACATCCAACACATTACATTTAGAAATGAAGTAATTTCTAACTAAATTCAAAATAAAAAAGTTTATAAATCTATTTATACGGCATTCAGACTAGATTGAAAAACACGTGTTTTACCAGAATGAGTGGAAAAAGAATAAAGAATGGTTGGAATAGAATAAAGAGCAGAAATTTGTATTTTGCCAAAACACGTGTTTTGCAAAATATAGTGTGAATGTGATCTGTTTCACCAGATCTAAACAGGTGTAATTTGGAGAGGTTTAATAATTTTTAAAATCTTCAAAACTCAAAAAAAAGTTAGTAAAGTCAGCAAAAAAATTTTGCTGAGTCACAAAATTGACAAGGAATATCAATTTATTTCTTGCATTTGCATGTGTACATAATACGGGTTGATTGATGGTTCAGCAAAAAAACTATGATTGCTAAAAAAAACTTTCTTAATAATACAGGTACACTGGGGTGTAAAAAAAGCACTACCATGTAAACTAGTTATATAAGTACATATTTGGTAAGTACTTACTTTTAAATGGTGATGTCGCGCAAAATAATGGCAAATCCTTACAATACATCTAGTAAAAAAAAACAAAAATATGTGCTTACTAGTATGGACAAAAATAATGAGTCTAAAAATAAATTTTCGAAAAAAACTAATTTTAATAAAAAAAATAGATTTTCCAAAAATTTTGAGATCATTACTTTGTTTTTAAGATAGTGACAAAAATAAGTACTTATGGGTAACGCATTATTCTTTTTTATTAAAAAATAGAAAATTAACTAGTTATTAGTATATCCACTTTATTATTTTGTGTTAAAGTAATGTAGAGAGTAAGCTGGTGTCATTACCGTTTCTACACTGGAATGTTAAAAATAATTCATAAACATAATTTAGGCCTACTATAGAAACTATTTCATATAAAAGGTCCCAGTTCCCTAAATTTGAAGAAAATTATTCGAAATAAACACTGTACCATATATTTATTTCCATACCTGTATACGTTTTTATTTAACCTTCTTTCTATTTTGCAAAAATCAGCGTATTTTACATTCCAAGAACAATTTATAGTACATACAAAAAGTTAATGAAAATTTTAAAAGTTTATCTCGTCTTCAAAATTTTAAAAATAACAAACACATAAAAAATGATACTTACAAGAGAAGTCTCCGATCCATTCTCCCCGATCTTAATGAAATTAATGTTCACAATGTTTTTAGTGTTAATGTGGTCGTATTATAATTTATTTTAAATTGTTTAAAATGTCGTATTATCGGCAAATATTTCGGACAGAAGCGACAATAAACATAGTGTTTGCGCTGACATATGTTAATATATGTATAATATACATGTTTTGAGATTTGAAACAAATTTTTTTTTATCGCAATTAAGCCTTTTATATTTATGTTTTTAAAATGCAAAATAACAAAAAACCAAAAAGATATAATGTATGATGAACACATAAAATAATAAACGGACATATATGACCATATCTGTCGATATATGGAAATGTACCCAGGGAGAAATTGCCAACCATGTTAGAAATTACAAAAGGTACAACTAATATTGTACTAGGAAAACACAATTTTGTTTGAAAAGTAACCGACCCTCAAAATTATTTGCCAATATTGTTTTTACCAATAGGTTTTTTTTTTTTTAAAAAATTGGATGAAAAAGAATTAAAAAAGAATTTTGTTGAAAATTTCTTTTTTTCTCAATTTTTCTGTTACAAATACTCTATAAAGTTCTGCTTTTATATGAAAAGAAGACGGGATTTTTCGGGTAGTAGTACTGCAATGGTAAAACCAAATGCGCTTAAACTTATAGAACATATTAAACTTAAAGGAAACAATCTAGAAATAAATTCGACTAGAATTATAAACCTCCGGCCAGGTTGCGGAACAAAA
>CM037851.1:318095216-318352850 GCA_021234595.1 Delia radicum | reverse complement strand
GGAAATACTTCCTATATTTAGTGTGTTGCTTTCTTTGGAAAGGGATAGTATAGAGATGAAGGTGGGGAAAGATGAAGGGCTTCAGACATGGCAACACTGTAATTGCGCGAGATGATAAGTCTTAGAACAGTTGTTGCTCGCCACCTGATGGAGAGTTGGCGAAACTTTATTGAAGCTTTTTGGTTTCATAGCCCTGATTCATTATTTTACATCGGTGGGGTTAATTGCTATGGGAACACCGAAGGTGGACATTGCGATACGTATGAGGGATAGAAAAAACTCATACATATTAATTTGATGTTGCCGGCCACCGGGGGTCGAACCCGGGACCTTCTGTGTAAAAGTCCAACACGCTAACCATTACACCACATCGCCCACAAGTCTATACTTTAAAACCATATTAAAAGTTATTCGTTACACTAAGAATACTATGTAGATAAAGACCACTGCAAATGCAGTTAAAACAAATGAAATTTCACTTGAATAAAGAACAACTTACATTTCAATAAATTTAACTAACATTGTCAT
Source organism: Delia radicum (assembly GCA_021234595.1). NCBI lineage: Eukaryota > Metazoa > Arthropoda > Insecta > Diptera > Anthomyiidae > Delia > Delia radicum. Next base: position 318,352,322 of record CM037851.1, on the reverse strand, counting down.
TCTTTTTAATGTTAAAAAAATCGGCCAAAGTTATAGCAAAAATGAACCACATATGCAGTTAAAAATTGAACAAAAAATTATTTATTTTAAATATTATAAAAAAAAATTAAAATTACGGTATAAAATGAATGTAAAATCATAATACAGTAATTTGATGTGGATTGTTTTTTTTCAAATGAACTACAATTGTAGACAAAACTGAAATTTCTTCTACAAATGACTGTTTTTTCACTTAAAAATATAGATACTGTATTACAACTACAAATATTTACAGCAGAAGTTCTCTAAGTGTAGTTTATTTAGGTATATGTATTAATAAGAAATTTTAAAGCAAAAAACTAGAGTTTTGGTAAAAGTTAAATTCGAGTATATTTCGAAATGTGGAGTTAATATTAAAATTTGGAGATCACATTCGTGATCTACGTCCTAAAATCTATTAAAATTTATAAGTCGCAATTCCGATGTATTTTCAGTGTTTAACAGAGTTATCGATAATTTTTTTTAAAAAAATTTGATAGATTGTACCAATTGATTTGTATTATCACTAAATAATTGGTTACTTCTACCGTACACAATAACCAATCGATTGTATTGATTGTTTTTTTAGTTCCTTTTCCCCCCTTTTGAATTGCCAGTACAGTATTTTTGCTTTATTAATCGATTATAGGTAATTCTTAATGAAATAATGTCCTATCAAATAAATTTCAATGGTTTTTGACCGAATTTCCAACCAATCTTTTTTCTAGGTGTAGTTTATGTGAACTAAAGAAAAACAAATCTATAAGCTGTACTAAAAACTAGAAGCATTAAACTAAAATTCCAATTCCCTATAAAATCCCGAAAATATCCATTAAAAACATGATTGTATTTAAATGAAAGCTTAACTACTGCAGATTTCAAAACCATCTAAAGTCCTTAACATTTGAAATTCAGTTCCGCGATATTGCAGCAAAACTGCTTAACAACAGGGTGTTCATAAAAATCTAAAAATAAAAAATTTTTGTGTTTCATAGTGTTATTGTAATGTTAAATGAATTGTTTAAACAATCTTCAAGTTTACAATTTCGCCATATTAACTGAATAAATTTACATAATTCATTAATTTGTATAATTGCAGCGGAAATTTTTTCATTGTTAATATAAAGCTTAAATTTAATAAATAAATCATTATTAAAATAAAACTTAAATTTAATAAATAAAATATTATTAAAATTTTATATTTATAATTTTTTATTTTGTTTTTAATTTGCTAACGGGCTAAAATTAATCTAAACTTAATTCAAGTTCAAAAATTTCTATAAAACATTAAAGTTTAGAATAAATGCAACCACTCCACCCCCGCACAGGGCCTTAATAGAAAAAATTTCCTGTTAATAAGTAATAATGAATTATGTACATTAATTTGTATCACTGTCAAATTATATTTATCAATGAATTTTTGTAAACAAAACTAAAAAGAGAGTATGTATAACAATTTTTGCTCTAAGTTATACTCTCTCTTTGGAGAGTTGAGGTGAATTCCTCTATATATTATATTTCTATTCAACATTCGTAGCGGAACGAACACTGAATTCATTTTGTTACTGTTGTGTGGTGTGGGTGTTAGCGAGTACTTGTGAAATTGTTTGTATTTAATTTGCCTACAGTGCGTATGATTATTATTATTTATTTATTTTGATGTTTATACCCGCCCGAGTAAAACGTTCATATACAATTATATCTTAATCATAAACAACATTATATTACTAAAAAAAAAACATAAAGCTTTATATAGCTTAATATGGATATATGTGATGACGTATATGATCATATATAATTTTATTTTGGATTTGGTTTTTCGAAAATTTTTGATATGGGTGAAATATACATTAATATCTAAGTATATATTGCTTGATGTTACCGTAGATGTGGTGTATATTAATTAGCATGTTTTCATATATAGTTTAGTATGACTTATTGTAATGTTACGTACATATAATAATATATGGTATATTTATTATACAAATTTAATTCTAATCTAAAGTGTTTAATGACAATTTCAATTTTAAATATTGAGTAATACAAATTAAATTGTAGTTTGAAATTAAAAATTTTGAAAATTTTTAATGTAATTGAGTTTAACAAAATTTTAAAATTATATTTCCTTTTGTAATATCTCTATATCAAATTTCAGCAGAAAGCGTAATATATTGCTCTGAAACTTATGAAATATATATATATATATTCCCGTCGTTCCTATAAGGAGCATAGGGCCTCAACAAACTTATGAAATAAGAAACATAATTTGAATTTTGTATTAGAACTAGCAAAAACTATAGATTAAATTGGGCCTTATTATTTAAAATTGAGATAGTTTTAAGCAAAATGTTTAATAAGGAAAAAACTCATAATTTCAATTTGAATATTTGCGCTACATTTAAAAATTTTAAATTAATCTCTAATTAAAACTGAAAATTTTCCATATAAATTGCAAATTTTCTACATTTCAAATGGTAAATAAATACTACAATCTCGTTTGTGACTCGAATACTGTAATAAATGTTATGTTTAACATAATTTTACATGATTTATGATTGTTAATATGAAAGAGCTAATATAATTATTTTGTTTTAAATTAGAAGGAACCACATGATATATATATTTAAAATTATATATAGACCAGACTTGGGCGACGTCAATTACATTTCAAAATCGTTCTCTTGTGAAATTTTTCTATATCTTTAATAATTTCAGACCTACGCTCACACTTGTGGGCTTAAACGCTTACTTGGGAAATTTCCAATTTTGTCAAAACCAGACATGGGACATAATTCCAATATCTGTGTATTTAATTACAGACCAATTACTTTTTTATGTTCAATTACATGTAATTGGTTGTAATTGAGTAATTGCCCTGTAATTAAATACCCAGATGTTTTTACTAATCCCCATGTTTGGTATTAAAGATTTTACAAATTTTCCAATGAAGCGATTAAGCTCACAAGTGTGAGTGTAGGTCTGATATTATTAATGATATAATAAAATTTCATAAGGGAACGATTTTGAAATGTAATTGATAGTGTCCGACCGAACAGTTCGACCAAAAAACTATATTTTGTCGGTTTTTTTGATATCTAGAGGCAATGATGACAAATTTTGGTATTGGAAACATGTTTGTTGAGCCGATTTAATTCGATTTTGTGTATAAAATTTAAGAGCAAAACCGAAGTTTAGCTATAAAGTTAAAAGTTCGGCCGCCGAACTATTTTCAATTTGGCCGAACTTTTTGAGGCCGAACAGTGAATTCATTGCTTAACTATAGCCCAAATAATCAGCCCAATAAACATTTTTACATCCGCCAAATTTGTCTATAATGCTTTAAAATACCGAATACAGACCAAATGTATTTTCTGGCCGAACTGTTCGGTCGGACACTAGTAATTGACGTCACCCAAGTCTGATATAGACCATTTTAAATAATTTTATATTAAATAACATATAATAATATCGTATAGCGTATAATTTTATATATTATGAAAACAAAATTCGGACAAAACTGTATAAAATCATTTGTAATTGCCTCAAAATAAATCTGATATGATAAAATTAGATGTAATTTGATACAATTTAATCGGGCCATTTTTAGTCTAAAACTTTATATAATTAATTATTGGGTCATACTAAATTAGATAAAATTATATAAAGCTCCATATAAGTTTTTTTTTTAATCGGGCGGGTAAACATTTTAATATGGAGTCTAATATAATTATAATCATTTTATAAGTTCCCATATATAAACACATACAAATTGATCCTAGAAGTGGGTCATCTACATGTATATAATTATATCAAATTAGATATAATTTGATACAATTTTAGATGAGATTTGTCCTTATTCGATACATTAAATTATATCTAATTGGATATAAATGTAACTGAATTCAGCAGATAGTGGGTATGCTTTTTGTAACTTAAAGTTATGCTTAAAAGTATTTAAGTTGACAATTGAAGTTTCCTGAAATCAACAGTTTTAAAGACCATATTTTTTTTAAATGAAACACGAAATGTTTAAAAATTATCAAGAAAAAATTTAGTGTTTCAAAAATATCACTTCAAAATGATTTCGTTAAAAAATTAATATGGTTATGTTGGAAACCATATGCAATAACGTCTTAACTTGCAGATAGCTTAATTTTATATTGAACTTTTCCAAAATATGTATGGGATTATAAATCACTACATATATTTGGATTATTATATGGCTTATATAGTTATATATGGAGTAAGATTTGGAGACATATAATAATATCAGGTACCATATAAAACATTCTTTAAATAAAATTTACCAGATGTATTTGTATATAATGATATAAGCCGTAATTTGCCTCCATTCATAATTAGATATGACTTTATCATATTATATATGATTAGATATTACGATTTTTACCCGGGTTGATTTGTTTTATAAATACATTGAATGAATATTTTCATAAATAATAAAATTGTTGCTGCCTTATTAATGCCCGTAATTTCAAGCAATATTTACCTACCGGTGCTTAGATACCTACCCGATTTTGTTCGTGTACACGTTAGATATCTAAGCACCGGTAGGTATCTATTGCTTGAAATTACGGGCATAAATAAATCAACTTAAATATTTGTATTTTGTTGGTTACGATTGATTAGGAAGAATTTTAAATATTTATTAAGTACCCAAGTAAAAAAAAAATTATGTGGGTCATAATCAAATTTTATTACATTATATAAAAATTGGATATGCGATGAGATCAAATTTGATAAGAAAATTGAGAATATATAATTGTATCTAAAATTCATCAAATTGTATCGAATACAATTTTATCGAATTAGATATAATTCATTGCAATTAAATATAATTTTGTGCAATTCTCCCCACACAAATTTTTTCCTAGTTTTTCTCAACATTTATATCAAATTATATAATTATTATATTATTAATTTTTTTTTTCCGGTAAGATTTTGCTTCGTGATTATGCGTGATTCACGTGAATCACGCGTGAGTATAATATGAATTTACTCACGTGAGCGTGAGTGACTGTGAGAAGTAAAAAAAGCTAGTGACTAATTGAGCGTGAGTGGAATTATTCACTCGTGAGCGAGTGTGAATCAAAATTCACTCACGTGCCCATCTCTGGAATACATGCACACTTTTTTACTTAGGCATCTATAGTTATTAGATTTAGTCACGAAAACTTGATTATGTTTTTTTTTTTAAAATAATCTATAAGTAATCAAGTTACATGAGATTACGATAAAATAATCAAAAAAGTCAAAATTAATCAATAAATAATACGATTACTTTCAAAGATTACTTTCAAAGATTACTTTCGATTCTTTTTGATTATTTTTCAAAATTTTTACAAAATTTTGAAAAATATTTTTTAATATGAAAAGATTCTAAACAAATAACTCAAAATTAGATGATTTTTGTACACTCAAAAAAATAAGTTTGTAGAAAAGTTAGTAAAACCAGGCGCGGATGCAGGAAAAGATTTTGGGGAGTAAAATTAGAGTAGCTTTTATTAAAGTTGCTAATTTCGTTAACCTTTTTGTATTGAAAAATTTAATTTTGGCGGAATTTCTTCCTCTGGAACCGCTCCTGGCAAAACATATTGTAAATCACGTATACTATTTTTCAGCAAATTTTTTTGCAGAAATTAAGTTTTCAGCAGAAATTTAAGTTATACTTATTCAGCACTTAACAGTTTTGAACTAATAATTTACTAATATTTTACTAATGTTCGCAGAATGAAGTAAATGTAGCGCCATGTCAAGATGTAGTAGAGAAGAGGAAAATAATAATAAAAAGTACAACTCTTGTAAGACATATACAAAAATCAACAATGGTAGATTTTGTATCTCTTTTTCATACATAAAACAAAATTGTGGATTAAAACAACTTACATTTTTTGCTGTCACCAACTTGTGAAAGTAATTGTATATTCATTAAATTAAAGACAAAATAAAGTATTTAAATTTAATTAATATTAAATTGGTAATTTGAAACTGCAAACAAATATACGTTCAGGTAGACAGACTAAAGCTAAAGACAAGAACACACATCTTTGGTAATTTTTAATGTATATTTTTTTCTTATTGCAAAATAATTGGTTGTATATGTTATATTTTCGTATTTTTTCGTTCGTTTATATAATTATCTTATTTTAAAAGATGCAATCATTTAGATAGCCATTGATGTAAGTGTTGAAAGATAATTTTGTTCATATTATATATAGTTATTTCTATATATTTTCAGATATTAAATTAATTCATGTCGCTGATTTGGGATTATGAGCCTATTTATGTTTTGTAATGTATTGTAAATTATTTTTAAAAGAAACACAATTTGTTTTTTTAAGATTTTCAGTTTACTAGTATTTAACAAAAATTTTGTTAACACTTAGCAAGGATTTTTTTAGTTTTTAATCAACTTAGTGTTAGCAAAATTTTGCTGAATCGACCCATTTTGTTGCTGAAGTTGCTGAAAATCAGCGAGCTGGAGATTTTGCTGAAATTAGCAATTTTTTTGCAAGCACCCTTTTGACTAAATTTTGCTGACTTTACTAACTTTTTTTGTAGCAACGTCTTATTAGTTCTAACAAAATTTAAGAATAATAATTATTTGTTTTGTATTACTAATTGATATTACATTATTTTTAATACAATATATTATCTTATATTAAATATTCAAGTACCTCCTGTAGATTAAAAATCTTAATAAGTTTTTTAAATAATGTACTTATTATTTACCGGTTTTTAAACTCAAATTGCAATATAATGTTTTATTGATAATCGCTTTGAAAATCATGTTTACTTCCAACAACAGCCAACAACTTCTTTGGAACATTAATTTATTGCTTAACATATAAACCACATTTTTATTATAGATCAAAGTAAATTAATACAAAAAATGTGGTTATATTGTACTATCTACAAGTTGTTCTTTGTTTTAAGAAAAACAAAAAAAAAAAAACAAAATTAAATCATTAACATAAATTTTCAATGTAATTATAGCAATTTAAGATAATGCTTGGTGCTGTCGTAATGTTTTGAAATGAAAATAATTTCACTTTTTAAGGTAAAATTTTTTGAAAATATTTTGTAAATATCTGCATCATTTTTATTTTGGGTTTTGGACCATATTCTACAGCACGCATGTGTGTTGGTACTATAAATGTCCGCCTTGTTTTAAACATGACTAATATTTATATAACGTAATTTATACATACGGGCCTGGGTACTGCACAGTGGGATATATTACAAAATTTTTTGAAATAATTTGATAATTTCTTACTTAGTGGTAGGATTGCAAATGAAATTTGAAACAGACATAAGAACGAGCTTAAGTGTTGAACCCTCCAAACCCCGAGGGGTCGGTAATATGACCACCCAAAGTAGGGATCTTTTTGCATATAAAATTTTGAGTGCTCGCCATGTTTTTTTTTGTCTAATCCGATTTTTAAAAAATTATCAAATTTTAAATCTGCTAGTAAAGACTATTAAAAGCCACATGTGTGAGCTATCTCTAATAGTTACCGAAATATTCCCATTTGATAATGTTAAATTCCAAATTTGGTCCGATTCAAGTCCAGATTTTTGCGGGCCGAAGTCGGGGCCAACTTTTTTTTAAATACCGGTTATTTAACCAAATAAATTCTTAATTAAATAAAAAAAAATTGATTGCAATATCTAGTTCCACTTAAAAAATACATTCGTTTTAAAGTAGAAATTAAAAAAAAAAAATCGATTTTTTGCGATTTTTCCACCAAAAGGCCGCAACAGCCTTTTACCTCCAGATAAATATTTCTTTCTGAACATATAAAGTGTGCATAATATTCTGAAAGGTCTTTTTATATAAAACAGAGTTGTGTCAAACAAATTTCTTCTAAACAAATTTCTTTAAATTTGCCATATTATTAAGGCAAATATCAAGTTTAAACCATTGCTAAAAATTGTGCACGCCTCCTATTAGGTAGCGGAAGCGGTTGTAGATACTCTAACATATACCTTGTTTATTGGGTAAGTCTCTTCCAACTCCTGCTTTAAATGTAGACAAAGCGACCAAAAATGTAAAACATCCCATTTTTGGTATTTTTTAAAATAATTTTTGGGAATTGTGGGATTGCTTACAACAACTCATAAATTAGGACAAAAATTTCACATTATTGACTTAAAAGTCTATGTCCACAAAATCATTCTGTATATTAATAAATATTTTATTGAATAGCGAAAATTTACATTTTAGCATAAACAGAAATTTTTTTGTCTTTTGTTTTATTGAGCTAAAGATCCTTTATTTTATAATTATAATTATTTATTTCCAATATTTCGTCTTCCCGTTGGAAGACTTCTTCAGGGAAAATTTTTTTATAATTAAAAAACTTAAAAATAATAATTACAAAAAAGGCGGGAAATAAAATATTTTCTAATGTCTAATGTTGAAAATTTTGTTTTGTTTTCTGGGTTAATTTTCCATTTGACATTAGAAAATATTTTATTTCCCGCCTTTTTGTAATTATTATTTTAAAGTTTTTTAATTATAAAAAAATTTTTCCTGAAGAAGTCTTCCAATGCGAAGACGAAATATTGGAAATAAATAATTATAATTATAAAATAAAGGATCTTTAGCTCAATAAAACAAAAGACAAAAAAATTATTCAAAAAGATCGAAGAAAAATAAGAAAATTTAAAAATAAACAGAAATTTATACCTTCCAAAGGGTGCTAAATTCGATTATTTTCAAAAATATCGTAATTTAAAGTTAATTTTATTTACAACGATACCAAATACTTATATGATATGTCTATAGCTTCTTAATAGGAAATCTTAAAAAGTTACCCAGATCGGCCATTCGCTAAAATATATCCAGAAATTTTTTAATATATCCCACTGTAACTACCACTTATTTTAAGTCTTACCAAATACAAATTGCGCTGATGTCTTTTAACTAAAACAAATAAAAATTATTTAATTTATTTTTTTTTTGGTTTATCTTTTGGTGGTTAGTAAATACTTGAAACATTAAAAAAACAACGACAGCAACTATAAAATATCTATGAAACACGCCTGTCATGTGAACGAAATGAAATAAAATTTCTAATGTACAAAAACACACTGTACCATACATTAATTACATAGATTTTGTGTATTTTCTACAAATAGAAAATACTAAAAATATGCATGTTTGTTGTATGAACAATACAAATTATCCCAACCTTCTATTATACTTAAATAAAAGTATACTTGGCTTCCGTTTTCTCTCAAAACATTTCAAAATAATTTCAAAAAAAGGTTTCACTTAACGGAAATATAATCTACATATAAAGAAATAAGAAAATGTGTTTCATTCCTCGTAAATTAAGTAATGTAATGAGGAAAAAAATATAATTTGTTTATAGCAGCTCAATATTAGTTGTTTTTCCTTATTCAACAAAAAAAAAAAAAAAAAAAACAAATCGATTAACTTAACTTAATTCTATATGAACTTATTTCAAAAATCTTTAATATTATCGGTTTAAAAAGAAAGAAATTTTTGGTTGATGGGCACATCAATGACGCTTTGTACAATTCAAAATCCTAGATATAAGAAACTTATATCCAGTCGCGTACATCAGTTTGAGCTAGAGCCTCGGATGTTATCGTAGTTTAAATTTAATATTAAAAAAGATAATGTCTTAATTACAATTGTTATAAAAGTTCTGGCAGATATTCATTCTTGCCAATACTAAAATAAAACTTAACTATTCTTTTTTTTTAAATAAACAAATTAATGTTAAAATAGAGACGGAGGAGATTAGAAAAATATACAAAAAATCTAAAAATAGAATATTTTATGTTTTTTAGTGTTGTTCACTTCTGAGCATAATATACAATAACAGAAAAAGGTAATAGGAAAAGGTAAATAGAAAGGACTGCAATTTCGCTGCACTACATTCGAGGCCATACTTGGGTGTGATCGCTAAAAGGTCATGACTTGGTATTGTTACGTTTGTAATGTAAGAAGAAGCGCAGGTTTGATTCTTACAGCCACAGGTTGTTGAAAAAATGTATCATATAGAGCAGTGTTGCCAGGAGATTTGTTTTTATATCCCTACGTTAATGAAAAAATCCTTTTTTTCCCTACAGACAGAAAAAATATTCCCTACATTTTTCCCTACACATTTTTTTTTAATAAATGCAAACAGTTTGTTTTTTAGCAGTAAATTATATTTACTTTTATTATAAATTTGTACAGTAATTCAGGTACAATAGATTTTCATTAAACAAAAATAACAGAAAGTAAAAAATAAGATAAAAACTAAAAATAAACGGTAAACAACTAAAAAATGCCATTTTTAAAAAATACTCGTATAAACACTTATGACCTGTTTCTCGATTTTGAAAGTTGCCGTGGTACACTAGTGGTCTCAAAAAACTTAAAAATCTTCGTAATAAATTTGATAAACGGTTTAGGGAGTCTGCATCAGCTGATTCTCAAACTAAATTTATTCATTATCAACGTGAGTTTAATTGTTTAAATAAGTTTCTGTATAGACAATATCTTCTTCAAAAGGAGGATGAGATTAAAAGTAATCCTAAATCTTTTTGGACTTTTATAAAGTCTAAGAAACAAGTGTCTGATATACCCTCTACTGTTAAATATGCTGATAGAGTTTCTCGATCGTGTAATGAGTCTGTAAATATGTTTGCAGACTACTTTAAATCCAATTTTGAGCCTTCAAATGGTAGTTATTTTAACTTATCTAGTTATTTGTCTGTGCTAGATATTGGTTATATGGTTATCTCGGAGGATGAGATTTTAAACGCAATTTTTCAGATCAATAATAGTTATAAATCAGACGCTGATGGTTTGTGTGCGTACTTACTTAAAAAGTGTGCATCCTCTGTAACTTTTGCCTTGACATATATTTTTAATTTGTCTTTAAAGGAAGGTGTTTTTATTGATCAATGGAAGTTGGCGACAATCACACCGGTGTTTAAAGATGGAAGGAGGGATGACGTAACTTGTTACCGACCGATTTCCAAGTTGACCTGTGTGTCGAAAATATTTGAGCGCGTTGTCTATAATAGGCTTTTTTTTATAACTAAATCATGGATTTGCCCTAATCAACATGGATTTTTTTCAGGTAGATCTACAACGACTAATTTATCAGTTTTTAGTGAATACTGTATATCAGCTTTAGAACAGGGTAGTCAAGTTGAAACGGTATATACCGATTTTTCTAAAGCCTTTGATAAAGTGGATCACTTTATTCTTCTTGCTAAGCTCCGTCAAATGGGCTTTCATTCTAATTTTTTAAATTGGATAAAATCATATTTATCCAATAGAATTTGTAAGGTTAACATTGAAAACTATTTTTCAGAGCCTTATATTCAGACTTCAGGAGTACCACAAGGTAGTATCTTGGGGCCACTTCTTTTTAATTTATTTATTAATGACATTTCGTCGTGTTTTAATAAAACCAAATTTCTTTTATATGCTGATGATTTAAAAGTATTTTATAAAATTTCCACATTTCTTGATGTTTTTGATTTACAAGCGGATTTAAATAATCTTCTTGTATGGTGCAATTTAAATAGGCTTTATTTAAATCTTAGTAAATGCCTCCATATGTCGTTTTTTAGGTCATTAAATCCAATTCATGCTACTTTTTATATTGGTGATTATAATTTGGAATCTGTGGATTCAACTCTTGATCTGGGTGTTGTTTTTGACTCAAAGTTGTCGTTTGGGCTTCATGTGGACTATATTGTTCCAAAAGCTTACTCTATGTTAGCTTTCCTGAAAAGAAATTGTGCTGACTTTTCCGATCCAACTACATTAAAGCTAATTTATTCTGCCTTTGTCAGATCAAAACTGGAGTATGCTGCCATAATATGGGCTCCTCATTGTGGTACTCACATCGCTCGTATTGAAAGGGTGCAAAGGAAATTTGTCAAATTTGCAACATCGTCGTTTAGGTTTACTGATCCTATACCCTCTTATAGATCTAGAGGTCTACTAATAGGTTTAGAAACCCTTGAATTTCGTAGGTTACTGCAATCTGCTTTATTCGTTTTTGATATTATAAGTGGTGCTATTGATTGTTCTGAGTTGCTTTCCCGTATTAATTTTCATGTTCCACCAAGAAGATTAAGGTTTAATTCTATTTTTGATGTACCACTACATCGTACCAATTATGGGCTTAATAGCATTTTAACCCGTACTTTTATTCAAATGAATGAGATTAATAATAAACAGCTAATTACTTTAAAGCAACAAATTGAGTTTTGGACATCAAAAACTAGCTTTAAACAACAATTATATTCCATTATGATGGATTTAGGTATTTAAATAAATAATGTAAATATTAAGATTATTATAAAATTGTTATATCATAGTCTGTAAGGATTTATGTATCCATAGACTGAATAAATTGAAATGAAATGAAATGAAATGAAAATGCTTTCTTTTGCGTTCTAAGCGAAAGAAAATTGATTTGGGTTTCTCTAACTAAATTTCTATGCGAACGATGACTTGAACTACAAGTCGAATGAAGACGTAAAAGTTTTCACACAAAATTTGGTTTCTCTTTTTCGAACGAGTTGTCAACAGTGCGAACGTAAATGTCAAAACCATTTTCATTTATGCAAAGCCAAGAGAACATGCAAACAATGGTGCCAAATGTTTAAACTTATTTCTCATTTTTCCATACAAAAATAAATGGTTATATTTTTCATTGTTTATTATAAATTATAAATAGAATAAAATTTTTAATAAAAAAAAAATCCCTCCAATTTGACTGAAAAACAAAATCTGTCCTTTTTTCCCTACAGATGAATATTTTGGAAAAAATCCCTACGAAAAGGGAAAAATCCCTACACTTGGCAACACTGATATAGAGACAATATGACAATTATAAGACACAAATAATAATAAAGGGTCCGCCTTCTAACGTTTTTTTTTTTTCAACTAGTGCTTATTTCGTGAATGGTAACACTAAGCTTATGTCTGATTTGACAGATAATTAGTTTTATCCTTCCGCTGAACGAATATGGTTGTGTATACGCTTGAACAACGCTGATTTAGAAATTAATAGTGTTTATAATTTTTTAGAGAAAAACGTTTATTCTTCTTCTTAACCTCAACATTTCTAAATTAATGTTTTATTTGCTCTAAAGCATAAAGCATTTTAAACACGCAGAGAAAAATTTAGCTATTTGCCAACTAAAATTCAGTTATTACGAATTTCTGTCGGTTGGTACAACTCAATATTAGTTTTCTCAACAAAGTTCGGGTAATTCAACTGAATTTTTAGTTGCAACAACCAAAATATTCAGAAATCTAATGTAAATATTGTTGCACTAACTGAATTTATAAGTTGTTGCCATTAAAATACAATTTTCAATTCGGTTGGCACTTCATTTCTCCGTGTGAAGGCATATATTTTTTTTGAAAACTATTATTTTTTATAATTCCTTGAAACTATCTTTCTTTTTCTCATTTTGGGAATCAACTTTAAATTATTAAGAACAAATTCAAAAGTCAGCAAAAAATGTTGCTTGAAAAAAAATTGCTAGTGTCAGCGAAATGTTTTGCTGAAAATCAGGGAGCTGATTTTTAAAAACAAAATTAGTAGACCCAGCAAAAAAATAGTAGATCCAGCAAAAGTTTTGCTAACACCCTTGCTTAATGTTAACAAAATTTTTGCTGAATATTAAAAGACTGAAAAAAATTCGAAAAATTTGTAAAAAAAGATTTTGTGATTCTACTAAAAGTAATTTACAATATAAAATGTTCATACTGCCACATTGAAGACATGAATTAGTTCATTATAGAAATAATTGTATATAGCAAAAACAAAATTATCTTTCAACTACTTACATCAATGGTTGCCTAAATATAAGTACAGAAAATCAAACATAAAAAATTACTTAAGATGTGTCATTATTTTTAGCTTTAGTCTGTCTATCTGAATGTATATTTGTTTGCAATTTGACAACACTACATTAATAATCCTTATAACGATTTAGTTTACAAATACACATTTAATTTTTATTAAATTTCAATATTTTACAATTACTTTGACAAGCCGGCGACAGCAGAAAATTAAAATGTTTTTAATCCACATATGTATACCCATTCTTAGCGTCCTTCTGTATGAAAAACAGATACAAAAATCTTCCATGGTTGAATTTTATATATGTCTTTTTAGTATCATTTTCCTCGTCCCTACTACATCTTGACATGCCGCGACATCTACTTGATTCTGTATATATCTTAATCTGACTATCGTCCACACTATTAATGTGCTTATCAGCAAATTTTTTTAACAAAACAAATTAGTAAAACATTAGTAAAATATTAGTAAAACATTAGTTAAAAACAGTTAAATGCTGAATAATTATAATTTAAATTATAAATGAAAACACAATTTCAGCAAGAAATTTGCTGAGAAATAGTATACTTGATTTTCAAACCGTTTTTCTAACTTACATTTTTGTGTGTACAGGAATATAAGAATTTGGTATATCAAAATAATACGAAAAATTTATTTACAGTTGACAGCGCTGCCTACTTTAACGATTTGTCTCCATTTTGACGATTTGTGAAGTGAAATATGATAAAACTACGATTGACGATTTCACTAACTTCATTGTATGGAAAATGACAATTTTTAAAAATATTATTATTTTACATACATAAAGGAAAAGCTTTGATTTTTCCATAAAAATACTAATGCCGAAGCATTGGCATTTATATGAAAAAAACTATGCTCCAATGATAAAAATTCCAAGTACATAATTTTATTGATTTTTACAATGTTTTTCTTTATACTTTACTAACAAAATTTTACGAAGCTTCTTTTTACTAAAAACATTTAAAAAAAAATGTAATAAAATGAATTCAAATCGAACAGAACGTATTTATATACCGATTTAAAGATTAACTACATATAATCTTCAAAATTTTGAAACACTTATTTTAATTTTATTTAAAAAGTAATGATAACCGAACGGATTTGAATGATTTTGCTTTAAAATCACTGATAAAAGATTGATTTTTACGTTTTTTATTCTAGCTACATCAATATTATTCCTGAATGCCGTTGTTTTGTATGCCCACACAGAGAAATTTTTCCAGTTTACTGAAAAACTTGATGAACAAGCTTCATTGTTTTAATGAAACTGTTCTAAAGAAACCTTTTCATTTATTGGCATAACGGGGGCAGGCGGAACCTGCCCGACGGATGCCATGGGGGTTATGCTGGGGATACCACCATTGCATATTTCTGTAATGGAGGCTGCCTGCATAGGATCCTCCAGACTTAGAGAATTCGGTGACATAAGGGGAGGTGATCTAAGGGGTCACATGAGGATCGCTGGAATCCTAATTGATGACCCGGTTACAAAGGTTACGGATAGGAGGTCACCGGAGTACATCTTTGATAGGAACTTTAAAGTGATGCTGTTCGACAGGGCCATGTGGACCAACAGATCCTGGGAGCCAGAGCGGGGTTCTCAGACATGGTTCACAGATGGCTCAAAGCATGCGAATGGTGACACTGGTGCGGGTGTCTATGGACCAGGTTTCCAACGGGCCTTACCCATGGGTAGATACCCCTCCATTTTTCAGGCAGAGATTTTTGCTATCTGTGTCTGCGCGGAGGAGTGTCTACGAAGGGGCACTATTAGATCTCGCATCTACATTCTTTCCGACAGTCAGGCGGCATTAAGGGCTTTAATGTCCTATGAGGTGTCATCTGGTCTGGTCATGGAATGCATTCTGGCTCTTAACCGACTTGGCAGGCGCAACTCGCTTACCTTAGGGTGGGTTCCTGGTCACGAGGGGCATGAGGGCAACGAGAGGGCAGATTGTCTTGCTAATTGCGGGGCCCGAAGGCCCTTTATTGGCCCTGAACCATTCTGTGGTATACCTTTGGGGTATGTTAGGGAGAAGCTCGGGTCGTGGAGGGAGTCAGAATTCTCTCTCTATTGGGAAAACTCTCTTGGCCAACGACAGGCTAAGAGATTAATTTCTTTTTCCAGTGCAGGATCGAGGAGACTCTTGTCCCTCGGGAGGGGTGACTTGAGAACCCTGGTGTCTTACCTGACTGGACACTGCAATCTCAGATACCACCTGCGCAAAAGGGGTCTTTCGGACACGGATGAGTGTAGGTTTTGCGAACTGGTAGCTGAGACATCAGAGCATGTTCTTTGCGAATGTCCGAGGCTATGTGAAAGGCGTGCCAAGTTTCTTGGCAATCGCTTTGTCTCCCCTTCGGACATTATGAAGATTTTGCCTAATAGGATTATTGGCTTTATAGGTAGCTTGAATCTAATAAAATGAAAATTTTCATGGAATTTTATGCACAACTTTCAAATTTTATAAAAAGCCGTCCATACAATTCCAAGTTAAGACGGTGTCCTTCTTAAGTATCCTTTTCAGGGACCGTAAATAATGATTATTGCTCGTTTTTTTTGAATCAAAAAATCAATCACTTAGAAGAGACATAAAAAAAATTTATTGCACCATTATTATTATTTTTTGACAATCTTTGCATATCCGTCATGATTTTTAAATTTTTGATTTTTAAAGTTTTCTTCAATGGTAATGATTATTATTATGATTTATTAATCGACCTTTTTTTTAATTAATTTTCTTGGTAATTCTTTAGAAATATATTCTAAGCAGGCTTCTAAGGTCATTTATTTTCCTAATGCAAATAAAAACTATTTATTTCATTATTTTATCCGACGTTTCGTTGGGATTATTTCCAACTTCTTCTGGGATATAATTTTATTAAAATCTGGCAACGACATAAACACACATTGAAAGTGAGTTTTATTTTGAGCGAAAAAAATAAAAATCATAAATAATGATTATTTTTGAGTTTTATTTTTTTTGCTCAAAAATAATGATTATTGCTGATTTTTTTTTATTATTACTCAAAAATAATCATTACCATTGAAGAAAATCATTAAAACTCATAACATAATCATTATTGTGTAATTTTTATTATAAAAGTCGTAATGATTACGGTCCCTGATCCTTTTAGAATCCTGTATGTACTTATACCAAAATAAGAATTTTTTTAAGTTTAAGCTTCAATCTTACTTTGTATTTTGTATCAATAGTTTCCCGTTACCATAAATATGTTCTCAAGATTTTTAAAAATTGTATTCATTTCAAAATATTTATTTTTTTGAAATGTTACAAAATTTGTATCGCTCCCAAGCCGTGTCATGCACACCAAAAATTACTCCACAAAAAATTTTGGAAATTTTTCTATCGAAAGAGCTTTTCATTATAAATCAGTCATTTGGCGCACTTATAACAAATTTAAAGGGTTAGAGAAATTATTGCAAAATTTAGTCAGTTTCATCAACAGTGAAAATTTTTGGAAAATGTCCATATATTTTAAAATTTATTTAGTATGTTTTAAAATATACTTGTTTAACTAGCTTTCTATTTGTTTGTTATATTTTCTGTACATTCCATTATATTTATTTATTTTATAATAATTTATATAAAATTAATTAATTACTTTACAAGTGACTGTAATTTACAAACGGCTTCTCAACCGTTAAGTATAAATTACGTATAAATTTGAAAAAAAAAAAATTTCTAGAATTTATGTATTTTTATTTTATTTTCCTCTCGTTTTTTTGTTGCATTAACTGACATTTAATTTGTATGACGTTGGTTTGAAATAAAATTAAGATCTCAATGAACTTCAAGTTTTATTTTAAAAAATTATACGTATTTTCATTATTTATATGTAGGGCAAGGAATTTGATTGCAACTAAAAAAGGAAAATAGATGCTTAAAATATGCAGTAAGGAATCCCAAATATGCGCTAAAAATATGCCTTTAAATCGAGATTTGCACTAAAAACCAAATAATATGCACTAAAAACCCAAAAATATGCACGTACAATTTTTCGATTTTAAAAAATCGATTTATCACTCGAGCTTGTTGGTTTAAAAATGAAATCCAATATAAATGTCTAACAAATGACAACTAGATATTTAGGGTTACAAATGTCTTCTCTTATTTATTTTTAATTAAAAACTACACTTAGCTTATTATGTAGGTAAAGACCACCGCAAATGTATTTAGTTAAAAACAAATGAAATTTAACTTGAAAAAACGATGACTTACATTTCTTTAAATTCAGCTGAGATTGTCATATGTTTTTTACTCTTCAAAAAATTAACCACAAATGTAGTAAAAATAAACCACAAATGTTGTAAAATAAACAAACATTTATAGTAATTAAATGTGCTAAAGTCCCAAAACTTATTTAACAAATTGTGAAAAAACAATCTGATGTAGGCGTGTCCCTATCCGGATTTCATTCCTGCCCAAGGAAATATTTATTTGTTTTATTTTTTAAATAAAAGAAACTACTGTATAAAATGAATAGCGTCCGACCGAACAGTTCGGCCAGAAAATGCATTTGGTCTGTATTCGGTATTTTAAAGCATTATGGACAGATTTGGCGGATGGAAAAATGTTTATTGGACTGATTAGATGCTATTTTGAGTGTCAAATTTGAAGAAAAGTCTGTAGTTAAGCAATGAATTTACTGTTCGGCCTCAGAAAGTTCGGCCAAATCGAAAATAGTTCGGCGGCCGAACTTTTAACTTTATAGCTAAACTTTGGCTTTTCTCTTAAATTTTATACACAAAATCGAATTAAATCGGCTCAACAAACATGTTTCCAATACCAGAATTTGTCATCATTGCCTCTAGATATCAAAAAACCGACAAAATATAGTTTTTTGGCCGATCTGTTCGGTCGGACACTGAAAATGAATGTAAATCATAATACAGTAATTTGATGTGGTTCGTTTTTTTAATTGAACTACAAATGTAGTCTAAAATTAAATTTCTTCTACAAATGACTGCCTTTTCGCTTAAACATAAAGAACTGTATTACAACTCAAACAACTACCAATATTTACAACAGAATAGGCCGAGTGTAATTAAATTTTTTACGAAATATGCAATAGTATGCAACACAAAATGCCAAAGTATGCCATAAAATATGCATTTTTAGCAAATATGCAAAAATATGCATTTATTACAAAATATGCAACAACAAATCGTTGCCATTTTGTTGTAAATTCTTTGATTGGGAAAAATATTTGGTCAAAATCGATTTAGGGCTACTGACTAGAAACATGCAATTGCATAAAATTCCTTGCCCTATTTATATGTGATATATGATAAATGCTGATTTTATAACTAATACTTGTACTAAATGGAAAACTACTATACTTATTTATTAAGTTGAATTTAAATTAACTAGATCTTGCATATATCTTGATAATTTAAAGGCAAATAATTATATTTTTTATATAAAGCGTTATTTAATAATTTTAT
Source organism: Delia radicum (assembly GCA_021234595.1). Lineage (NCBI taxonomy): Eukaryota > Metazoa > Arthropoda > Insecta > Diptera > Anthomyiidae > Delia > Delia radicum. The sequence continues at coordinate 318,332,933 of CM037851.1, read as the reverse complement.
TAATGTAACTCAGAAAAAAACCTTGATTTTTGAATTGGACATAACCAGTGGCGGCTCCAGCTCAAGTCTTTTGGTGGGGTGGGGCTGGGGGAACTTTGACATTGTGTCAATATTTGAAGCACTTCATATTTCGCCACCTTTCGTTCTACACTATCCCCTTTTTAAAGTCAGCAACACATAAATAGAAAGATCTTGCTTCTCTTAAAAAAAAAATATCAGAGCCTCTGGTGGCAATTAAACCCATGATCTCCGCACATAATTAACATATTGTCAACTACAACCTACAAATGTTTAATTATGTTTTAATTATTGAAAAAAAAAAATTTATCATATAGAGAAAATCTGACAATTATAATACAATTTAAATGGAAAATTACTGATGACGCCTGTCCATTAAAAAGGCAGAAACTAGTCTAGTCTGATTTGAAAATTAATAGCGTTTATAGTTTTTAGTGAAACAACTTTTGTTCCTCTTCTTAACCTCAAACTTTCTAAAAGTAAGTAGTTATTAGATTCAAAATAATAAGTGGTTACAATCAAACAAATAACCAGTAAAAATATTAGAAAAGGCTATTTAGAATTAGTTAAAAATTACATTGCCAGAAAAAATGCTCAAATTAGCAGTTTTATTATGGTAAATATTAGTTGGATAAGAAAAGCAAGTAAAAAGCTGTTAAATTCACAAAATTAAATCAATTTATACTTGAGTTGAATTTTATTTAATTGAAAATACCAGTTTACTCTGCTAAAATTAGCGAAATATATTGCTAAATATTTGTAGTTAAAAAATAGCAAACAAAAACTGTAATATCTACAACATTTTTGTTATGTTTATCTTAAATTTAGGTAAATACAAATAAAAGTATATTCCAATAAAATCCACAGAAATATTTGCTATAAAAATGAAAACTACAAATTTCCAATGCGTAGATTTTTATTCGCATAAAAAATAATATCTTAAAAAAAACTTTGAATTTTTTGTCTACACTCAGAATATTCTTACAGTAACTACATGTATGTAGGTCATTCGAGTAGTAAACAGTAGTAGTTGTTTTAACTGGAAAACGACTATTTTAGACAGTCATTTCAAAAAAAAAAAAAACTAACCAAAAATACTGTACTCCTGTAACAGTTGTTTTGAGTAGTTATTTTAGTATTTAAAAAACAACTAACAAAACACTAATTTTGCAGTAAACAGTTAATTTTTCTTATTTATTTAAAAATAGTAGATTATGTCGAGTTTTCAAAAATCTCCCATTTAGTTCATATTTTTTATTATTGATATGTTCATAGTTTGAAAAGAATAGTTAAAAAATGTCATAGTATCTCCAGTGCATAAAAACTTAATAATTGGAATACCGTTGGGAAATATGACTTTGCATTGTAAGTAGGGATGTACACTGATAATAATCCATGCGTAAAAATACACCAAAATGTCAAAATAACCGAAAATTTTGTAAAATAAACGAAAATTTGTTAATTTTACAAAAGATTTCTTTGTTTTGACATTATTTTCGCAGTTTTTGCATTGATTATTATTCTCTGATTAAATTTAATGTAAATGTAAAATTTTTGAAAGATGCATGTTTAAAAATGTTCAAAAACTTAATTAAAAATTACATTTGCATCAAAATATTATGTTTTTCATATGCATTTTTTCGAATACGGAGAAATTCAATTATAACTTTCGTTTATATGGCTCTTCAAAGCAATATACTTTTCGGTTTTATGAATTTTCTTAAAAATAAAACAAGCGAAATAATCGAGATTTCTGAAAATTTTAAAAACTGAAAATGGAGATGTGTTATAGGCTTCATAGAGAATATATTTTTTAACATAAAGAAAATTGAAAGACATGAACTCAAAAATAAAGGTTGGTTCTGTGTTCTTCTGTGAATTTTTTTTTTTTTGGAGCACACTCAGAGAACTTCTACTGTAAATATTTGTAGTTGTTTGAGTTGTAACACAGTAATATTTGTTTTAAGTGAAAAACAGTCATTTGTAGAAGAAATTTTATTTTTGACTACATATCGCATACCTAGTACAAAAGTGACTTAACTCAAAATTTTAAAGAAAGACATAACTGTTTTTTAGCAACAGTTAACAACAACAAAATACATTGATATTTTTTTTTATAGATAAACAAGTGTATTGTGCGTAGTTTAAGCATAGTTTAAGCATTAACAACAACAAAATACATTGATATTTTTTTTATAGATAAACAAGTGTATTGTGCATAGTTTAAGCATATAAAACCGAAAAATTAAATTTTGAGTTGAGTCACTTTTGAACTGGGTGTGCGATATGTAGTGCATTTATTAAAAAAACCAACCACATCAAGTTACTGTATCATGATTTTACTTACCTTTATTTTCTACAGTAGTTTTTTGTTATTTAAAAAAATAAAAAAAATAAATTTTTGTTTATTTTTTACTAACATGTGGTTAACTTTTAGTCATTTTTTGAACATTAAAAAACAAATGACAATTTTAGTTTAATTTTTGGTAGTTATCACCGAATATCTGTTTAGGCAATCGAAATTATATTGTTGTAACCGAATTTCTGTCGTTTCAATGGAATTCCTGTTGTCAGAATCGAAAAAATCGGTTTGCAACAACTAAAGCATTCGATTGGCAACAAATGCGGATACTACTACCCGGTCTGTTATATGGATGGAACTTTAATATTTTTAAATCTTAAGTCTTTTTAGAAAAATACACTGAGAGAATAATCAGCATACTAGTTATTTATTTTTGCATAAAATCAATGAAATTGCACCGAAATTAGGCCATTGAAACTTTTCATTAAATTGTATGAAATATATATTTTTACGCGGAACAAAACTAACCAAGCCACGCTTAAAATTGATAACGTTGTATACGAAATAAAATACGAATGTAAAGACCAGAGGGAGCAAGGTGATAAAGTTTATGGTGGAACAACAAAGAGAATGCTAGGTACGAGAATATCAGAACACAAAGCTGATATTAATAAGGAAAAAAAAATAAATGCATGAGCGCAGCATGTAAAGAATGCAATCATGGAATGACTTTCGATAAAATAAATATATTAGGTGAGGAAAAAACGAGTAAACAAACGTTTTACATTAGAAAGCCTGAGAATACCACATAGAATACATTTTGCAACGAATACGAGAAAAGATAAGAATAATACGAAGTTCCAATACTCAATTGCAATAATTTAGAAATTTGTTAAAATTCTATGATTCTATATTAAGCTTAGCCTGTGAATTTATGTGTACTGCGTTGTCAACATTTATTTAATTATTTATTTATTTATAATTCTCTGAAGTGATGTCCAATTTTGTATTTATAAATAAAGTATTTAACATATTATTTCTTGACGATGTATCAAAAAATCGTAAGTTAAATGTGATTTAAGGTTTTTACTAAAATATTATTATTAATAATCTTTATTTGTATTTGTCGATGGATTTTAAATAAAATTAAGCTCCTGAGGAAGCTTGAATAAAACAAACGAAACGTTGAGCAAAACTATGATATTTATTTACAAATAAAATCAAATTATTCACCAAATTATCCCGTAAGGATACCCCTTTTAAATTTAATTTAAATAATAGCATTGGTCACAACAACAAGAAACTTGTGATGCATATAATTTTATTTATTAAAAGTTTCATACACTCAGAATATTACGGCAAGTTCGGCCAACCGCTGGTTGGAGCGAACTTGACACCATTGCAATAACGTTGGAAATTCAAAATGTTGGTGCTTTCTGAGTAGCTTAAATTCAATTAATTTTGTGAAATGTCTATAAAACACGCACTTTTAAAAATCAGATACTCAATTCGGTTTTAGTGTTTTACATAAATAATTGCCAATAAATATAATAAAACATTAAAACATAATAAAACATTTAAAAATTAGAATGCTATTGAATGGTTGTAATATTGGTAAAAATAATACTTACTTTGTAAACAAAATAGTATTGTAATACAATACTACACTCATAATAATCCATGCATAAAAATACGAAATTATTGTCAAAAATAAAAAAAATTTCCTAAAATATACAAATTTTCGTTCATTTTACCAAAATTTTGGTTATTTTCACATTTTTTCGTAATTTTACGCATGTATTATTATTGGTGTAGTTACACATTTGGTAATTTCTAAAACGGTGAGTTTTACAAAAATAACAGTAGATTGCCGGTACTTTTTTTTTACGGTTGGCAATTTGTACCAGGTATATAATGAATCTGTGCCAAAATCTTGTATACATGCGTAATCTAAAAGTTTAATTAATGACATTTATTTAATTAAAAGCAAAAAGTCGGGCTATGTAAAAAATCTCTCATTTTCCATAGACTTCTAAAAAAAATTTTTAATAAAAATCAAAAATTTTCAGTCAACCAAATTTGGTTTAAAATTTTGACCTGATGTTTTGCAAGTTTTTCTCCGAGATTTGCTAATTGATGTGTCTATAATGAATACCGATTGTAGGTGCCAACATTTTTAACCAAATTTATGTTTTAAAACGACATATGCATAAAAATAGCAAAGATGTTAATGTCCTCTCTAAAAAAAAAACTGACGCATAAAATATTTTGCCTTGGATAAGAAGGGAATTAAGACCCACAATTGAAAAAGATTGCGAATTTTTGTTGATTAGAATAATATAGTGTGGCCCTAGGTTACGTGCCCACCCCTGGTATATAATCTGTTCAAAACTGCCCTAAGTATTTATTTTTTGAATCAAACATATGCTTTTATTAGAAACAAAATCAGTACATTACCCTAGAATGCACAGATTTTGTTTTCAATTGATTTTCATTAATTTTGTGCTAACACTGCATTTAATGTTTGTTTCTTAAGTCTTTTGATTTGTTGCTCAATAAATTTTTATATAAAAGTTAGGTTTAAGGCATTTTTTCTAAATTAAAAGTTAATGTTTAAGGAGATGATGAGCTTGCAAGGCTAGGAACCACCCTGCAAGTTCCTGCGGAATTTGCAGGAGTTGGTGTTCCCCTAGCAACCTGTAAGCTGAACAATCGGCTCTACTCCGAGAGGGCGACTGACCTTAGGTGGGCTAATGGCGTGACTTGTGTGATGACAAGGCACATCTGGCCGGCTCTGGATCTGGGGCGAACGCGGGCGCTCCTGTCGCTTTCCAGGGGGGAAATCTCTGACATGGTGGCGGCGATAACCGGCCACTGTCTTATTGGCAGGCACGCTCGTAGGTTGGGGGTGTTATCGCCTGACTTCTGTAATAGCTGCGGGGACGAGGAGGAGGAGAGTATTGAGCACTTTCTCTGTTCATGTCCTCACATGTCTCGTGGCATCACAACGGACCTCAGAGTCTAAGTGTGCTGGTGCTCACAAAGCCGGCTACCACTCCGACTTAACCTAACCTAATGTTTAAGGTAATTAATAAATTTAATGCTTTGTTACATATTTATTAAATCAAATTTCGCTATAGAAAATATAGTAGTATTGTGAGATATTTTTCATTCAGAAAAAATCTCATAAAATTCGCTACTTAAAAATAACTTTAAAGTTTAAGAATTTGTTTTAAAGAATTTATAATATATTTTTTTCACATTTTTTATTTTGTTTCTTTAATTATCAAAACAATTTTTAGATTATGATATATAACTCGCATAAAAAAGGTTTGTGACATATAAAAAATTAAAATGTAATGCTTGGCAAATAAATTATTTTTGCTTTATAGTTTTTATAACTAGTTAAAACTATTTGAACACTAAAATTAAATATATTGTTATAATATTTCATACGGATGACTGTTTGTGTTTTATGTTTTTTTGTTAAGTCAAACGCGTGTGAATTTTTTGTGTGTTAAATTGAACACAGCTAATTTAACAGCAGCTAAAAAAGGGGTCACTAAGTTATTAAATAAAATTAATAATTGTTAATAAATGACTAAAATTAGTTACACAAAATAAACAATATAAAATAAAACATAAAATAAAAAAATGTTAAAGTCATTAATATCTAATAAAATATTTCTTAATTGACAAATTTTGTATTTGTTAAATACTTAAAAGTTAAAAATTATTTATAAATGAATTGTGTAAAACAAAAATCCATAGTTTGATATAATTTTTATTAAAAATAAAAATTATGTTTTTTTTTGACCTTTACTTGTGCAATGAAAATGAAAATTATTGAAGTTCGAGGCCATAGTCTATATTTCTTTATTAGGATATTGTCCTAATAAAGAAATATATATATATATATTTTGATCAATGGTTATAATCTTTAACTTCAAACTCATATATTAGTTCTCATGTAGTGAGTAAACTAGTTTATATGAATGTTTTGATGTTTGGCATGGGATTTTTACCGCTTTCAAAACGTGTTCTGATGATGGGAACCTAGAAAATTCCCGAAATAGGTCTATCAACACATTCCTGAAATTGTCAAATAATAAATTTGAAAACAAAAAACTCTATGGATTATTTGTTAGGACAATATCCTAATAAAGAAATAAAGAGTATGGCCTCGAACTTGAATAATTTTCATTTTCATTACAAAAATCCATAATTAGAAGTTCAAAGTAGTTTTAGTTATGCAAAATTAATATTTTAATTTACAAAAAAAAGTTTAACTAACTCTTAAATTATTGTTTTTAATTACAAAATTAAAAACAAATGCATATTTTCATCATTAAAACCAAAAATATGACATTGTCGTAAAATTATTTTATTTATAAGAATTTAATTTTTCTTTGTTAGAATTTAATTTTTATTTGTTAAACAATTAAGCCCAAAGGTAATATTATAATATTATAATTTAGAATTTTGTATTAGTCAGCATGATTTTGCCAAAATTTAAAAAAGTTAATAACAAATGATTATTGCTTATACCGGTTTTCGAATAACAAAAAAATATTAATCTTTTTATTACTACATTTATCTCTTTCAAAAGGCAAAAACATCTTTTTTAATTTGTCTAGCTCGATATTTTTTTTTTTTGTAAATATAAACACATTGTTTTATATAATTTTAGATAAAAAAATCTTAAAAAAAATCTAAATGATTAAATGAAGCTATTGTAAATCGAAAGACTTAAGAAGCAAACATGAAATATGAAGACTACATTTTGTACGAAAGACGAAATATATTAAATTTAAAAAGTCTTCGAAATAAATACATAAAACAAAAGACTTAAGAATGAAACTTGTTTACTGTTTTCAGTAGTTTTTTATATATTTAAAAAGTTTATAAACTATGAATCAAACTAATCCTTTTTAGATTTAGGATAGATTCACTTAGAAGTCCTAAACAAGGCCTGGAAAGACGTGTTAATCTATTACCGTCAAAATTTGTATACATATTAAGACAACTTTGAACTTTATTAAGATTTTTTTTTAAATAATGATTTTGAAAGAAACTTTACCCAATCTCCTTGGGTGTTTTGCGGTGAGCACGATATTTCTGGACTGAATAATCGGGAATGGAAAAGGCAAAAAGATTTCTTCAATTTAATAGACTATCTGTAAATTTATCATTTTCGATACAAATTTTGGCCTTAGAATGTGCATAAAATTGAAAATATATATATCGGAGAGACAATTTATGAAAAATATACATACACTATGAATATTATGTAGTGTACAGGTTGTAGTTTAATAAAAATCGAACAAATAAAAACATAACAAATATTACATTATTCAAAAAAAAAAAACAGGGTCACTGACGAAGGTTCAATGCCAGAAACTGCGCAGTCTGATTCAGAAAATTGATTTTTAGAAAATACACTCATTCTTCTCTACCACGCCTTTCACAATTAAGAGTAAATAAAATTGCATATTAATTATAGTATTAATTGCAATTGTCTGAAAAAGACGTTTAAATTCAAACTCAAAAATGTTTTCAGTTGAGTTGAAAATAAAGAAACATGCATTTATTTTCAAATAAATATTTTTTTAAAACTTTTTTATACATTTTTTCAAAATAATTTACTACCATTTACCGATTTTTTTAGTTTCATTTATTAATTCCATTTATTTGAAGTTTAATAAAAATTTAAACCACAAAAACTGAATATAGTTATTTTTTTTTCAAAAATAATTAAAAAAATTCGTGTTTGTTTTTTTTTTTTTAAATGGTTTGTTTATATACAAAATTATTTCAATTCAAATTACAAGAAATTGAAAAAATTTTACACATGTAGTGTGTGTAGAAAAGAAAAACAACAAAACTGAAATAATATCAAATAATATCAAATAACTGAATATAACTTTTATTTTTACTAATCTGTAGTTAAAATTTGAACATTTATTTTTAACTTACTATTCTTTTGTACTTACAGATTCGTTAGTTATTTAAACGATATTTAAAAATAAATAACAACAAACATTTGAGTTTGATGTACTTGAGGCCATACTCTATATTTCTTTATTAGGATATTGTCCTAACAAATAATCTATAGAGTTTTTGTTTTCAAATTTATTAGTTGACCACTTTCAGGAATGAATTTCTCTTTCGGGAATTTTCTAGTTTCCCATCATCAGAGCACGTTTTGAAAGAAGTGACAGTGCCATGCAAACATTCATATAACCTAGTTATCCCACTAAATGAGAACTAATATATGAGCTCGAAGTTATCGATTATCACCATTGATCAAAAATAAATTGAAAACTTGTTCGGTATGTGCAAGCTTTACCTTTGTTAGATATAGATATTTTTACACTTGTTTTGTTTTTTTTTTTTGTGTTATTTAAAATCAAGATGTGGAACAAGATGGGGAAGTAAACAAGACCGTATTTTGTCTTTTTTAGAAGTTTTGCTTATTAAAATTCAAATTTTCAAAACTAAACTTTCTTAAAAAAGCTGACAAAAGTTTGCGTACTCGAATAAAACTTATTTGTTTTTAAAAAATTAAAACCTTGCGGAAAAAATCGCACAATTTTTTCAAAATCAATTTTCTCTCCGGCGCAAATATCAAAAATATTTGTTAAAGCAATACAATGCACATATTTTTTTTTTTTTTTTTAGTTTTAATGTTTTATTTCAATATTTCATTTAACAAATTTTAAATTTTTGCCTCAGCGCCAATTATGGCTTTATAGAGGCTAGAGGAAACAATAAATATATTGCAATTGTAATGTATAATTTAAATTAAAAATTTAACAATATATAATATATAAAAATAAAAAAAGAGTTAAAAATATACATATTTACATTTTTAATAATGTTAAGTCGTAAGAAGTATTTCGACGTTATTAAGCAAGTATTGTTTTATACTTCCTTTAAAAATTGACAATATAGAAACCACAACTTTTTAAAAAAGTACTTTATTTAATATCCTTCTTTTGAGCGCCATTTTTTGCCTATAAAAAATGTTTAATTTTAAAATTTAAAAATTGCTCTAGCACATAAAAAAGTTAACAATTGAAATTAAAAACTCTTGAAAAATTACGTAAAATAACACTTCATCTAAACTAAATTTAAGCAAAATCTTAAATATAGTCTACAATTTAAACAAAAGACTTAGGCAAAGAACTTGATTTAAAAAGTCTTCATTGTAGAACTAAAGACTTAAGACACAAACATGGTAGGTATGTTAACGTGACTTTAATAAGGATTTAAGAATCATTCGTATTTACAAATAAAAAAATATTAGCAAACATCGTTTCTTAATTTTAAAATATTTTTATTCAATTTTTATTTAAGTCGAATTTGTTGATTGACAATAGCGATCTAAAGCTTATTTAGTAATCAAATATTACAATATAAAAAAAACATGAATTTATAATTAATTAAAAATCTTCTAAACTTGTTAATCTATAACGATATTTTTGAAATCCATTAGTTTTCGACACATGTTAACAATTAATATCTTCTAACAAGTTTCACGATAAGTACAACAATACAATATTGTTTATCGTGTGACACAATCAGCTGCCAAATAGACAAGACAAAAGTACAACAATCAGATCTGAAATTCACAGCAACCAACAATTTCTGTATATTCATTCATACATACATTATGAATGATGATGATGATGATGACAATAGCGATTATGAGGCCGTGTTATAGCTGATGAAGAAGAGGTTTCAGATGCTGTTTGTTTTATGGTGTAAACAATTTTTCAAAAAAACTTTACTTCTCGTATTAAGCAACAACAACTGTAAACCCATGATAAAAGTGAAATACTATAATATAATCGCAAGGCCATTGCAAGCAAGTAGCTAACAAAAATATGATTATTACTTTTTTTTTAATATATAAGGCATTATTTTTATATTGGCGGGATATACCGTTTATTTTTGGCAAAAACAAAAATTAGCTCTTTGTTTAACTTAAACTTAGTTTTAAATCTTTGAAGAGTATTAGAATGTGTACTAATGTATTTGTATTGTTGCACATTAGAGAGATTTATTTGATATAATAACGTAACCCAGGAAAAAATTACACATTCCAAAAAGAAGGTGATGCCCACACTTGCTTACATATCTCATTGCCAAATTTAGTAACTGCAATACCAAACTCATTCCAACGATAGAGTCAAAAAAGCAAGTAGTATTGTAATCAATTCTTTAAATTTAAACCAGAAAGCATGAACTCAATAACAAAGTAATTATTTACTTAAAAGAAAATAACAATGTTATTAACTTATATGTATTACTTTTTGTAATCAAGAAGTATTCATATACTTTTTCTTAATAAAAGAACGTTATTGGAAGTACTTCCTCATTTTGAAAAAAGAAGTTACACAATTTTAAAGAATTTATCTTAAATATTTTTTCAAGTGCCAATTGGATAAAAAAAAAGTTGTGCCGAAAATCGATTGAAAATTAAAACTGTGTTTATATGGGGAAAAATGTACTTTTTTTCAGTATTTGCCAAATTTTTTAAACGTTGTTATAGTTTTTATTCCAGATGATAAATTAATCGATATAAATAAAAAAAATATGTATTTAAAAAGGTACACAAATCTAAAATCTGTATTTGTAGTTCAATAAAACTCAAACAAAACTCAAACTTTGCTCTCTGGCAATTCTTCCCTAACTACGTAAGCGCCATCCATCGAATATACAAAGAATATATCATAGATGTGGCATCACTTACAACATATGGGAAAACAGTGGACATTAGAGTGAGGTAAGTTTCTAAAAATAGAACTGTTGTGTTGTTGGAGTTGTACTTGAAGAATTAGAAATCAGTTTATCTATACCACTGTCAGTGATTGCACAGAAAATTTCATATAGACGCAATCGAACAAACAAAAACATAACAAATATTACATCATTCAAAAAAAAAAAAAACAGGGTCACTGACGAAGGTTCAATACCAGAAACTGCGCAGTCTGATTCAGATAATTGAAAATTTAAAATGTAGTTATGATTTTTAAAAAAAACACTCATTCTTCTCTACCATCAGAAAAACATAATTTTTTTAAAGTGTTATTTAAAAACTTACGTTTTCCTTCCTCTGGGTCGCTATTGACCCCGTTCTTTGCATGGTTGTATTTCATCACTCTATTACAAGAAAACTAAAAAAGCTAATGGGAATGAACCATTGGAATGTGAACACAATGCTAATAAAAAAATCGTTATTTTATTTTTTCTTGCTGTTAACGCAATTTCTTGTATTTAGTATAAATATGAAGCGATTTCTGACTTTGGAATCATGTGATTGATCAACAAAAGTAGATATCATAATAATATATTCTCAAAATAAACTCCATTTTAATACTTTCAAAGTAAAATAAATTTCATTGAATTCGGATCATAATTAAACATAATTTTCATACGAAGAACATTTTTCACAACTGCAGATTTGATTAAGTTGACCCTTTTGGCATCATCTTTTCCACTCAAATAGCCAGCATGAGTAAACATATTGTACATCATTAATCATGTAGAGTTAAAAATTCACCAAAAAAAATTATTTGGAGCAACTGATTAACAAAGTTAAAAAATATATTCCGATATGGTTTTCAATTCATATATGGTTTTTCGACTATTGGTGGACGTTCCAAAAATGTTTTAAACTTTATTAAACCTAATTTTCGAAGACCGGTTTTGTGAATATTTGGAGAAATGTTAAAGTTTTTAAAAAAAATTTTAAGAAAATAAGCATTTATTTTTTTGCATAAATAATGGTACCTGTGCAAAAAAATTATTTTGGGGAATCTACTTTACTAAAACTATTGTTATAATTGACAAAACTTATTTTTTTTGTTTTAGCAGTGACGATTTGACGGTTTTTTTTACAAAATGTATCAAATTTTTTGTTTCTATTGAACTATATGTTTTAGTAAAACGACTGTAAAAGAATACAGAACTTTTGTAATAGACTAAAGAGCCTTAATATATGTTTTGGCAAAACTCGGGTTTAGCAATTAGGTGTACGCCATATAAGATAAATAATTGCCCAAGATATGACAAAGTTTTGTACAAAAAATTTTAGTTTTTGATCTTAACCCATATTGACCCAGGCCAATCAACTTAGGACAGATTAACGACATACAAAAAAAAAAAACTTCTTCCATATCTCACAACTTTGAGTCTTTTGAATAAAACAAATATACTGCAGTAATCAATTTCAAAAATGTTGAAGTTGTATGCTCGAATTTCTCGGTCAAGTAATAATTGGCACATTAGTGGTCTGGGGCAGTATTTATTACTGTGCTGGTTGTTAACCAATTTTTGTATTTTTATAAATATTTGAATACATAGTTTTATTTTTATAGCAATCAATTTATCCTTTGTAGTAAAAACAATAACAATATTTAGAAAATTTGGCAAAAACTAACAAAAAGTAATAATGAAAATGAAAATTATTCAAGTTCTAGGCCATACTCTATATTTCTTTATTAGGATATTGTCCTAACAAATAATTTATAAAGTTTTTCTTTTTAAATTCATTAATTGACCACTTTCAGGAATGTGTTGATAGATCTATTTCGGGAATTTTCTAGGGAACCTAATTTCCATTTTCATTGCACCTTTAAAGGTCGAAAAAACATAATTTTTATTTTTAATAAAAATTATAAAAAACTTGTATAAAAGACAAAGTACGGTCTTGTTTACTCCCCCTTTACATCTTGTTTTTAAACAAAACAAAACAAGTGTGAAAATAAAAATTAGAAAAAAACAAAGAACGTGTATTGTATATCTACCAAAGGTAGACCTTGCACATAACAAACAAGTTTTCAATTTTTTTTTTTTGATCAATGGTGACAATCTTTAACTTCAGGCTCATATATTAGTTCTCATTTAGTGAGAGAAAATTAGTTTATATGAATGTTTGATGTTTGTTGTTTTGCATGGGATTGTCACTTCCTTCAAAATGTGTTCTGATGATGGGAACCTAGAAAATTCCCGAAATAGATCTATCAACACATTCGTGAAAGTGGCCAATTAATAAATTTGAAAACAAAAACTCTATAGATTATTTGTTAGTACAACATTCTAATAAAGAAATATAGAGTATGGCCTCGAACTTGAATAATTTTGATTTTCTTCAATTTTAAGTTTTAATGCAAATTCTGTCGATTTCACACAATTTTCTAACAATTTTATATGCTCGCTAATGTGGGCCTTTTGAAATGTTTTAAACATTTTTATATAATTTTTTTTAATTTGATTGCCACAAGATAGTTATCTATTTTATTTGGATTTGGAATTTCACATATACAGGCATGTCATAGATTCCGATTGGAATGGTTTCAATTCCGTATTTACCATTCCGATCGATTTTGCATTAGCTTCTTTAAATTCCGATCGATTTTGATGATTCCCAAATATTTGTACAACTCTGTTTTATTAAATTAAATATGGCAACGTTTTGCATACCAGAAGAAAAACCATATGTTTTTTCGAATTAAATATGGCAGCGTTGTGCATATGAAAACAAAAACCATATGATTTAAGGAAAAAAAAAAAACAAACAAATTCAATAAAATCCGTAAAATTTTATAAAATTTTATAAAATATGCCCGGGACCTCCATAGTTGCTGCAATGGAAGCACAGAGAAGTCGATACTCTGATGAGAAATTGCGTAGGCGAACTTTGAGAGATGCGTCTGATCCCTTGTCATACCCAAGTGCAGTGTAAGTACGATACTTTTTCAAAAACTGATAATTTTTGTTCAAAGAAAAAAGTGGTTCGGACGAAAAAAAAAAAGTGGCAACGTGTTGCTTAAAAAGTGATTTTATTTTGCAAAAAAGAAATGTGGTTTTGTTTAAAATCAGAAAATTGGTATAAAACAAATGTTAAACGTATAAATTGCCTGTAAAATAAACTGTCAACAATATTTTGTATTCATAAAAACTACTTTAAAAGCCTTTTTTTTATCTTAAGTCACTTAAAATATCAATTCCACATAGGAAACTAGAAGTGGTTTCATTCCGGGAAACTTTTCGTTTTACATTTTCTGGAGAAGCAAAAAGTGAAAATTATTCCACTTCCGATCGGAATGGAATTCTGTGACATGCCTGATAGTTTTGTTATATAGCCCAAAACCAGATGGTCACATTAGCGAACATTCCTTTTCTTTTTCATTGTGAATCTTGACAAACGTGTAAAGTACCACTAAAGAGGAGATTAGTAATATTATTTAAATGGATTTTGTTTTTTTTTTTTTTTGTTAATTTTATGTAAGACCACACCTAAAGGCATATAAATTATATTAAATGCAATACTGTAGTATATATCGTAAGTAGTTGAGATGAATTTGAAACGGTGTGTTAAAATCAAATGGTAAGTTTTTGATAAAAAAATCAAAACAATACATTATGATGTTGATGAGTTGATGATGAGGGGAGTTTATTAACCGTTTTTATACAAGTGTTAACAACATGAAAATAAGAAGACTATCTGGTATGTGATGTGATGTGACGATAGATTTGGTTAAAAATCAAAATTTAAAAAGTGAATAAAGAAGTGGATTAGGATTGAAATTATTTTTATTCAAAAATATTGATTTACAACTTTTAATCTTTTTTAAATTTCAAACAAAATAAAATGTTTGGTATTGAAATTTCAAAAACGATCGATTTGAAAACGACAGTTTTTCATCACATGCAGTGAACCATTTTTGTTTTTCTTAAGCGGAAGTCATTTATTTAACCTTCATACAAATGTTAACAGAGTCATGCTCATCGTGGAGAGTTTGAATTGAAATTTCAAATTATTTGACTTTTTGTCTTTAAGCGTATGTCTGTTTGTAAGTAATTGGTTTGGCATATTTTTTTAATAAATATAAAAATCACAAATAAAATCATCATATAGAAATAAATATATTTATTTTTTTTTTTTTGGTCATATTTGTCCATTTAACACCACCATTAACCTAAAGATATAATTGATATTTCAACACTTTTACTTTCATTTGGTTAACAATAGCCGCAAAACTTCACAAAAAATTCACAAAAAATAAAATCAGCAGAGTTGTTTAAATATACTCGTATTTTATTTATAAATGACTCTGAATATTTATGTCAAATCTTAAGCACCTCAAACTGAGAAGAAATAAAAAAAAAAAAAAAAACTAAAACATCATATATGAACATGTAATAAATAATAAAAAATAAAATGCTGCAATCTATTGCCAACTATGCAAACCATGTCATGATGGAAGCTTTTGTTGAAAAATTAAAGTACAAAAAATATATGAGCTATTTTAAAAATGTTCGACACCTGTTAAAACTTTATCAACGTTTTTTGAATTGAGAGAAACGATGTATATACCCTATAGACTGCACTTAATATAGGAATACATCATGGCATATGTAGTTAAAAAAATGAAATTTCACTTGAAGAAAGGACAACTTACATATCAGTAAATTCAACTAACATTGTCATTTGTTTTTTACTGTTCAAAAAACTGAACCACAATTGTAGCAAAAATGAACCACATATGTAGTATAAAATAAACAAAGATTTATTTGTGAAAGGCGTGGTAGAGAAGAATGAGTGTATTTTATTAAAATCATAACTACATTGTAAATTTTCAATTTTTCTGAATCAGACTGCGCAGTTTCTGGTATTGAACCTTGGTCAGTGACCCTGTTTTTTTTTGAATAATGTAATATTTGTTATGTTTTTATTTGTTCGATTGCGTCTATATGAAGTTTTTCTGTGCAATCACTAAAAAAAAAAACTGCGGTATAAAATGAATGTAAAATCGTAATACAGTAATTTGATGTGGTTTGTTTTTTAAATAAACTACAATTGTAGTCAAAACTAGAATTTCTTCTACAAATTACTGTTTTTTCACTTAATAATAAAAATACTGTATAACAACTCAAGCAACTACAATTATTTACATAAATACTTTATATAAAGACTTCACCTAAAGAATTGATGGCCATTAAACTCATTATTGACAAAATGTTCCTTTTTCGACGCAGTACCTTTAAACATCATTATTCAAGATCTTGCCTCCAATCCAAATAATTATTTGAAAAAATCAATTTTTTTATGAGTTGTTTTTCAAAAATTATTTAAAAATATAAAAGAGCCGAATCTTTTATATTTTTGTCATTCAGAAAATGACAAACGGACCACCGCACTATGCTTTGTCCCATAGACAAAAATCAAAAAAAATTTTTGTCTCAAATTGTTTTTAAATACAGATTTTTTGAAAGATAATAAGGTATCTTAAATAAATGTTAACAAAAAAAATTTTCTGATTGCTTTTGCCACCACGAGAGGGCGTTAAAAGCAGATAATTTCTTGCAAAAATTACTTAACAGAAAAATGAGTTTTAGTTGTTTCACAAAAATAATTCTGAAAAATTCATTTTTTTAAAAAGTCACTCGAAATTTTTTTTCAAGTACTTTGATATATTTGCAGTTAAATTAAAATTTATAATTTAGTATTTATTTACAAAATAACTTTTTTTATTGCTTTGAAAAACACATTTTTTTTGTTGAAAATCCAAAAATTACTTAAGTTTGATGGAGTATAAAAAAAAATTATATAAAATTAGATATTTTTTTTTTCTGTTTTTGTAAGTTTATACTCTTAGCTAACAGGGTATTCAAAAATTAGTGCCTATTTTTTACCACAACTTAAAAAAAAATGCGTTTTTTGAAATGCCTAATTTTATGATTTTTACTCAAATATCAGGCATTTAAGAGTGTTTAATATCATTGCGCAACACGATTTTATATTTTGAATGTTAAAAAATAAAAAAATTTAATTATATCATTAGTAGACCAAAACCACTGAAGTATTTTCAAAATTTAGCTCGAGTTCTTTTTTTATGGCCCACTGAAGTTTTTAATTTTTTTTTAAAGACGTTTTGAGTAAGTCAAAAAAAATGTATTAAATCTAATACAAGGTTAATAGATGATTTTAATAAAATCTGATGACGGTTCTTTTCATAGAACTAATTAACCCTCTATCCGCCATTTTTAGGGGTCATTTCAGCCCCTCCTCATAGAACACCACTAACACGTTTAACATTTAAGATAAACTCGGAGACCCAAAATTTGTTGCACAGTGTATGCAACTATAGCTTTAAGTTATGTAAAATATCTCATTAATAATTAGTTAGATCCAATTAAGCTATAAATTAGATTCTGTTTCATATTTAAATTACTATTTTAAAGTGTAAGTTGCGATTGACTTCGATTTTGAAGTTTTTTTTGTTTCATATTTTTGTTTTGCTTTATCATAATATTTGCCGTTATTTATATTTTTCAAATTAGAGATGATAGCGTGACACATTTGTTTTTAAGTTACAATACACGCGTGTGATAGTAACTATATTCCAGCAGCGCTAATACGACCATATATTAAATTTTCGGAAATGCGAGAGAAATTTTTATTTTCTATAAAAGTTTCGATTGTATAAAAACCGTAAGTGTCACAAATTTAATTGCCTTTAACATAAGTGATCGTGAGTGCTAGTGGATGAAAATACTAACGGGTCCATCTCTATTTGTAATGTAAACAAGGTTTAAAAAATAAATTTATAAATTAATGTAACTAATCTGTGGTGATGGCAAATATTTTAAAAAATTCCGATATAATTGATTGTTGGATAGCAGCATCCTCAAACAATAAAATATCAGAGGTGTATAAATATGTAAAACATAAGATAGGCGATTCATATTTTAACAAAAAAGACTTAATACAAAGTATTCAGTTTTTTAATAGTAAAGTGAATAAGTTATGGAGAGAAAGCAGATATAATTGAAGTTATTTTGAAAAAAAAAAATTCTAAATGGTTAAGTTATACTTTTTTTGATCCCGACAATGTAAGTTTATCAGTTTTTTACTTCAAATTATGAAAATAAAGAAAATAAAAATACTTAGGAATCTAACACAAGTAAAACAAGTAAAATAGAAGATGAGATAACAGAAGACGAGATGAGTTCTTCGTTAAGCGAAAATTGGTTTTGGGAGGAATCAAGTAGCGATGATGCTTTGTTATAAGTTTGTCTTTATATGTTTTTTTAACGTTTTTTATTTTAGCAGTGATAAAATATAATTATTAAGTTAAACTATTATAATTTTTGTTTAAAAATCCAAAATTTTAATTTTTTTATCAAAATATATCGCACTTAATCAACAGGAGGGTATTAACTCAAAATGTTCAGTAGAAGCAAAACAATTTTAAATTTAATATTAAAGGCACATGAAAAAGAATTTTTAAACCAACCATTTCATTATCAAAAAGTAGGCAAAATAGCACTATAGATAATAATAAATAATAATAATAATAGCACAATAGATTTTTTTCGAAAAGTGGAAAAATAAAAATTTTGATGGAAGTGCGATATGATTTTTTCATAATTTTTTAATGATGTTTACATTGCTAGTTTTCCTCTTTAATTTTTTCATTTATGTTATCTTTCAAATATCCTTATAGTTTTATTTTTGCAAGAGCATTTTAACCGGTTTATCCTATTTTTCAATAAATGATGTTTTTGTATTTTCCACATTGATAATCCGATTCTACCCAAATTTGGCACAAATATATATCTTGCAAATATCAATTTACATACCAAAATTTATTACGATCAGACAATTTTTTTAGGAGTGGTAGCGTTTTTAAGAAAAAGGATATATAGCAGGACCTTGAGTCCTTAGTCCGATTTAAATAAAAATTTACACACACGTTGCTAGTGGCATGTGTATCAGCATGGCCACTCTTTGTAATTTTGTGGGCATTATTGAAGCTAAAATTATATTTTTCAATTTCAGGACACATGGGAGGTAGGCGTGTCCTAGGGCCGATTTTTCCAAAAATTCTTATTTTTCTTAACTAAGCTATTTTATGCTAGTGTACCAAATTTCAAAAATATCTGAGTACTCCTTCTATTTTTGTCCCTTCGTTATATGGGAACGAAGCATAGTGCACCGCTGGCAAGGCACTTTAGCAAGTGGTACAAGTGCTGGCAACAAGTGCTGTCTCAAACCCAAAATTATAACATCATTAGATAGAGGGTCCGTTTGTTCTAAATGTGTCGGACAAGAACTGGGGAAAGAAAATTTTTAACGTTGGCAACATTTTGGTAAAACCATGAAGAAGGTGGTCTAGAAATTTTGCTTTCCAAAATAAAATAAAAAAATTTCTTATATAATTTTTAATTAATTTGGTCACGCCAGATTGGCAGTCGACATCTCTAACCACTGAGCTGATAAGACATATAATATTTGATGTCAGCACTGGCATAAGGTTTGATGGAGACAACTTGCCAACGTTGGGATAAAAGTAGGTCTTAAAAGAACTTTTCCAGAAACAAAGAAATTCATTTTATATGAAAAAATATTGAGTATAAAAAAAGTCAAAAAAAAATGTTTGCCTGAATACGGGCTCGAACTCGGAGCCGTTTATAAAATAAATGCTTTACCAATGGATAAACTTTTGTGCCGTTGGTAATTTCTGATTGGATAGCGCTGGGAAAACACTTTTTCCCAACATTGGCATGGTGGTCTCAGCCAATTGTTTTTTTCTGTAGACCACTAAATGAGTCTTTTGCCAGTATTTTATTTACAGTTCCTCGGATAGCCAGTGGAATACCAGTGCTTGATTTTTGGTATCACTGGCAGTTTCTGACTGGGCATATTCTTTGCTAAAAATTAGTTCGCCTTTTGCATGTCATTTTTGAAAATCACTGATAGATCTGACCATCACTTTTTTAATGCATAAAGTCTATAATATTTAAAAATGTATTCCGTTTTCATTAAAACAAATATAATGGCTGGTTTTTATTTAATTAATACCACACATATACAAATTATAATGTCAGGGTTGCCATATGAACTTTTAAAGATGATCTAAAACCACAATATTTAAATTTAAAATCTGTTAAGACATAAAAAATTATTATTTTATATAATTTTAAATAAAGATTTGTTCACAGAATTATACAAAATGAAAACCCCCAAATGGCAAAACACAAAAATGATTTTAAAATCTGATGGTAAAATTCAAGATTGTACTGGTAGTGAGTAATGAAATATATTTTTTGTTGTTTTTTTTATATTATTCCATTTATTATATAACAAAATAAAACGTCAAATTAAATTAGTATAAAAATAAAAATTAGTAGTTTTACCCCTTGGATGACAGTAGGCAATGTCTTCTTATTAACTTCCAGGTGATTTTTGGGCAATATCGCGGATTTATCTTCCCGGCAATAGTTTGGCGATATAAAACGTCTTAAAGTATCTCCGATTTATCTTTCCGGAGACAGTTTGGCGAAAAAAAATGTCATAAAGTATCGCCGATTTATCTTACCGGCGAAAATTTTAATATAATAAAATATCGTCTAATTATCTTCGTGGAAAATTGCTTTCGTTTTTTTTTATTTTTTTTTTTTTGCCTGGAAGTATTGCTTGTTTGCTGACGAAAATGTCTAAATTCAACACACTAAAACTCGGAGAGTCCTTGACCGATCCTGCTGAACTTTTGTGTCATAACTACTACCCAATAGGACTTAACTTGGTGCAAGTTTAGCCCGATTCCAAGCCAACGAAATCGATCCATTATAATCCCTTATAAGTTCACAAAAATTTAATTTTTATCACATTAAAAAACAGAAAATTTACACTGAACTCATTTTTGTATTAAAATTGCAAATCTATTGAAAATATCCTGAAATATTTAAAAAAGAAGAATATTTTTATATAAATGAAATTAAGTATGTAAAGTAAATGTAAAAATCGCAATATTTTAAAAATATGTATTACAAAGATAGCTCTTGAACAAAGCTGCAAATTCTTTAGTAGTAATATTAATAATATAATTTTTAATGAAGAGAACTTTTTACTTTGATATTTGAAGCATGTGGAAAATAGGTTAAAATTTGAATTTCTTTTCTAAATATTTCCGGATATTTTTAATGGATTTGCAATTTTAATATATGCTTAATTTGTCTAGTTTATGCACAGTGATAGAATTGTTTAGTATACATAAAGTTTATACACTCATAGAAATAAAAGTGTTAAAATAGCAGAAAAAAACTACTAAAAAATAATTAAAAATGGCGTTGCAAAAAAAACTGTTAAATTAACAGATTTTTTTTGCCAAATATTAGTAAGATAAGAACATCAATAATTGGTGTGTTGAATTTACAAATATTTAGTTATATTTCAGCTAAGTTGTAGTTAATTGAAAGTAACAAATTAATTTGCTAAATTCGGCAAACAAATTTGATAAATATTATTAGCAATTTGCTAAATATTATCATAAAAATTTGAATTGTTAAAGTTTTTTTTTTTAAGATTTTTTTTTCTTTTAATAAAAATCTGCTCTTCTGAAATCAGCAAGCATTTCAGTAGATTTTAGCAAACTATACTGCAGTCCACTAAAATGTTGCTGATATTACAGTTTTTTTTTGCTATTTTTAGTTTAAAAGTATAGTTTTTGCTAATTTTAGCCAAATAAATTGCTATTTTCAAATAACTAAAATTTATCTCGAATATAACTGAAATATTGTAAAGTTAACAGATTTATTTTTGCTGTTTTTATTTTATAAATATTCGGAAAAATAAAATTTGCAGTTTTTTCTCCAAAGTCATTTTTAACAAATTTTTAGTAGCTTTTTCTGATATTTTCACAATTTTTATTAATTGCAATACTAGTAGCGTGCACCCCCGTAGGCTAGTTGGTAGCGTGCTGGCTTATCAGCGCGGAGGTCGTGGGTTCGATTCCCACCAGAGCCACTGGTCTGTTTTCGCTACAAAGCACCGAAAGCCATAGTAGCTGCACTCAAAAAAAAAAGTTTGTAAAGTCAGCAAAAAATTTTGCTGAGCAAAAAATTTGTAGAAAAATTGTAATTTAGTTAATATATTTGCTGAAAATCATAAAACATATTTTTGTGATTCTTTTAGAAATAATTTACAATAATTACGAAATATAAAAATTTTCATTTTCCCACATTGACGACATGAATTAATTTAATATCTGAAAATATATAGAAATAAATATATATAACATAACAAAAATTTTCTTTCAACTACTTACATCAATGGTTGTCTAAATGATACTATATTTTCAAGGACGCAACTGCCGAAGATAAATATAGAAACGAAACGAAAAATAAACAAAAACAAAATGAAACGAAAAAAACAACCCTTTTTTTGCAATACGAAAAAGGAACCATAAAAATCTACCTAAGATGTGTGTCTTTGTCTTTCGCTTTACGCTGTCTACATGTCTGTATATGTTTGTTTGCAATTTAACCACACTGGATTATTAATCTATAAATATTTAGTTCAGAATACATATTAAATTTAAATATTTTATTTTGTCTTTTATTTAATTAATAGACAATTATTTTCACAAGCCGGTGACAACGCAAAATTTAAGTTGTTTAAATTTGTATTTGTAAATTTGTATGAAAAACAGATACAAAAATCTTCCATGGTTGATTTTTTTATATGTCTTATTAGAGTTGTACTTTATAGTGTCATTTTCCTCTTCTCTACTACATCTTGACATGCCGCGACATCTACTTCATTCTGCGTATATCTTTCAATCTGTCGTCCACACTATTAATGTGCTTATCAGCACAATTTTTTTTTAGCAAAATTAATTAGTAAAACATTTGTATAATATTAGTAAAGCATTAGTATAAAACAGTTAAGTGCTAAATAAGTATAACAAAAATTTTAGCTGAAAACACGATTTTAGCAAAAAATTTGCTAAAAAAAATAGTATACCTGATTTACAAGACGTTTTACTAACTTTTCTACTAACTTATTTTTTTGAGTGTAGTGCTCGGTTAGGATAATAGGATATAATTTGTAATTATATGATTATTAATTAATAAAAAAAAAAAAACTAGTACGATATTCCAAACAACGATATGTTTATTTTAAAATTAAAGATATTTATATTCTTAAAAAAAATTATGATTTTGGTGTTAAATTTCGAAAAATTAATCAAAGTATACGAAAAAAAAAATTGGGATGAATGATGTAAATGTACGCTATCGGACAAAATAAAGAGCAAATCTATAAAAACGTGAAAATGTTAACCAAGGCAACATTTATTAATCGTAGAAGTCTATAGATTTTAAATGTGGTGTCCGTTTTAGTACACAGTGCCTCTTGCTCAGAGTGCGTGACATTTGAAATAAAAACTTTCAATATTCACAATTTTTGAACTACGCACAAAATATTTTCACAATCAACAATATAAAATATTAGGCTTTTTATATTTTTAAATTATTTCTGAAAAAAGTTTCATTAAAAAAGGTCAAAAATGAATTTTTTCAAATAATTATTTAGCAACTCTGGTTAACAGTTTTTCACAATTTTATTTTGTTTACGATTGTTGTCAAGATTTTAAGTAATTTAAAGGTTTTTAAATCACTTAATTATCTTTTCCAGTAAAACATATAGATAGACCTTTAAAAGAACTGGGTCGGAAAAGGAACACTGTATTAAAAATGAGTTAATGCGCTAATTTTGAATTATAATTGCACGTGAAATGTAAATAAACAATTTATGAGGGTAAAGTAAAGTGTCGAATATTTTTCAAATTCCTCATACAAAAAAAAAAAAAATTGGGGAGCAGCAAAAGCACCAAATTGAACCAAAACCAAGCCAACGAACGAGTTTTATAATTTTCTATAGTAAACCATGATTTGTTGATGATTTAGTAATTTTTCATTTATTACATATTATGAATCGTTTTTTTTGGTTTTATACATCAAAACACTGCTCTGTACCACATCCACATCTCACTCCGCATGTGTATGGTGAATGCTGTAATCATTAAGATTTTAAAGCACGAGTATCAAATACAAACAGCCACTAGGAGTCTGGTAGCAACAGACAACAGCCCGCAACAACAAACAACATCATCATACAGCACTACTACCAATCATTTATAGGTCAAGTTGAATTCAATTGATTTTCAAACGATGTCGGGCTTTCTGGAAGTATGTTGTCTACATGTCTGTCGATAGTTTTGTCGCTATTTTTGTTGTTTATATGTTGTTTACTTGGTGTTGTTTCTTGTTTTATTTTACATTTCATTCGTTCACTTTTATGTTTTGAGTTTAAACTTTTAGTTTTATTGTTAATGTTGTGGTTATTATTTTGATACCAACATCAAAATGTTGTTGATAATAATGTCGATGATGTTGATGATTTGCTTTTTTAAGCTTAAGAAAACCTATTTTACTAGTTTTTTTTTTTTTTTTAAAGAGGTTCTGCCGCTTTAATACAAACTTGCTTATGCAACGAACCTTCATAAAATTGATTAATTATTTCATCCAATAATTTAACTTCAAATTAAATTCAATACATTTTTTTGTTTGTTATAAATAGCATTTTGTTTGTTGAACCTGTTTTATTCAAATATTCTTTAAAATTTATTAATTGATTTCCGCAAACAATTTTTAATACAACGAAATAAAACGTATGTACCCAAGTAAAAAAAAAATGATATGGGGCATCATAAAATTATATTAAATTATATATTAATTAGACAACCGATGATATCATATTTGATCCGATAAATGAGCACATATAATTGTATTTAAAATACATCAAAATGTATCGAATTCGATGAAAATGTGAGGCCAAGAAATAATGGCTTTATTTCAACAATTTAACTCTGAACATAAGAAAAATTAGCTTTTCTCAGACTTTTTCACTACTAAAATGCATAATTCGTTTTTCTTTTCGTCTATATGAACTTTTAGCATATAATGCTACCTTATGCTAACTAACGTGGATCAAAAGAAAGATATGTTGCTAGAGATGCTCAACTTTTCTGTTATTTTGCATTAAAAGTACATAGCATAGAGTCGATCTTGTGAACGAAACTCAAAATTTTGTAAGTTAACTAACTCAGAAATCTCAACTCTGGAATTAAATAATTATATCTAAAATCGTTTAGAAAATATTTTTCATATGGCACCACATATAAATAAATCTGGCTTTGTAATGGACTATATATAAAAGCTATATACAATTATATACAAATATTTATGTTTTAACATATATGTATCTTTATATCTATATACTAGGAGACGTAAGTTATGTCTCACTGAGCCATCGCTTCAGGGGACGAGGATCTGCTTCTCTGATAGCGTTAAGTACTTGGGGGTTATATTGGATAGGTCTCTGAATTGGAATGAGCACCTTGATATGATCTCTAAAAGAGCCACTAGGGCAATGTTTGCCTGCCAGAGGCTCTTTGGCAAGACCTGGGGCCTTAGACCTCAAATGGTCTACTGGTCTTTTAACACCATTGTGAAACCGATGGTCACATACGCCTCTTTGGCGTGGTGGACAAAGGTTGAACAACTCGGGGCTCAGATGACTCTTAAGAGGATTTATCGACTGGCATGTATTGGTATCACTGGTGCCTCAAAATCATGTCCGACTGATGCCATTGGAGTCATGCTGGGTATTCCTCCTTTGCATATTTCTGTAAAGGAGAACGCGTGCATGGGATCCCTAAGGCTGTGGGAGATTGGCAGCATGAGGAGTGGGGATCTGAAGGGGCATCTTGAGATTGCGAAAATGTTCGCTGATGACCCGGTTATTAGGGTCAGTGACAAGATACTGCCTGTGCAGGTATTTGTTAGGCACTTTGTTGTTGTGATTTTCGACAGGAGCACGTGGTTGAATGGATCTTGGGTACCGGAGGTTGGTGCACAGGTCTGGTTCACGGATGGCTCGAAACAGTCGAACATGGATACGGGGGCGGGTGTCGTCGGACCCGGATTTCAGCGTGCTCTGCCCATGGGCAAATATCCCTCCGTTTTTTAGGCTGAGGTCTTCGCTATCTGTATCTGTGTGGAAGAGTGTCTGCGGAGGAGGACACGGGGGGCCACGATCTACATTCTATCTGACAGCCAGGCGGCACTTGGTGCCTTGAGGGCTCAAGATGTGTCGTCTGGTCTGGTTAAGGAATGTATCGACTCTCTAAATCGTCTAGGACTTATCAACTCCTTGACACTGGGCTGGGTTCCAGGCCATGAGGGGCATGAGGGCAACGAACGGGCTGACTGTTTAGCCAACTGCGGAGCTCGTCGACAATTCATTGGCCCGGAACCCTTCTGTGGCGTACCCAATGGGTATGTCAGAGAGAGGCTCAGAAAATGGAGGGAGTCGGAGTTTGAGGCCTATTGGGCCAGATCGCCTGGGCAGCGACAGGAGAGGCTGTTTATATCTCCCTCTGGAGAGAGATCGCGGAAACTCTTGTCTATGACGAGGGGCGAACTAAGGACCGTAACGGGTTACCTCACAGGACACTGTGGCCTTAGGTATCAATTGTACAAGATGGGACGATCCTCTACGGATACGTGCAGGTTTTGTGAATTGGAACCCGAGACCTCTGAGCATGTTCTCTGCAAATGTCCGAGGCTCTCCGACAGGAGGGTGCGTTATTTTGTTGGTCGAATAGTGACGCCATCGGACGTTTGGAACTGTTCACCTGGTAGGATAATTGGCTTCGTAGGGAGCCTGAACCTATAGGGTGTTTTGGCTGGCAGCACAAAATACCAATTTCTGGTCGCGGTGCATAGTGCCACTATAATCTAATCTATCTTTATATGACTATATAAATTTATACATTGAAACATTTAATTGTATAAAATTATATCTGAATATATATAAACTTTTTACTTGGGTAGATTAGGAAGATAATTTCTTCCGCAAAAAACTACTTTCAATGTCAATATCAGAACATAATTACGATTATCACGCAATAAAAAAACTTCCGTTTGAAGGTTTTTGTGCGCGAAAAATCTATTAAAACATGAAAAAAATAAACATTTTTTTTTTCAAAATAACTATATAACATTCTAAATAAAAAATATCAAAGAACTTCAAAAAGAGCATGTGTCATCGATTAAAGAATTTTTTTTTTTTAATAATGTATAATTTTGAATTTTTTTTTGAAGATATTGGGTATACAAGTTAATCGTGTCGATTTGGACAACATATGGCATAACTATCACATATGGTTTGTGTCAATAATAACAAATATGGTATTTTGGAGGGAAAACATCTGTCATTATAATTCAGTATTCGATAGACGCCAAAGTGTAAACACACATTTTTTTCAATCGCTACTATAATATCGAATTTTGTGCCTAAAAAAGATGTTTTGCGGGGAAGTCTGATAACTTTCATTTAAAGAAAACGGCTGCTGAAAGTTATCGATTGTTGGTAGAAGCTTACGGTCACCATGCACCAACTCAAAAAATTTGTGAACGATGGTTTGAGCGATTCAAAAGTTGTGATTTCGACACAGAAGACAAGAAGAGGCCTGTTCAGCCGAAAAAGTTTAAAGATGAGGAATTGGAGGCATTACTCTACGAAGAACTTGCATTATCATTGGGAGTCACACACCAAGCCATTTCCCTACGTTTAAAAGCATTGGGATTCATTCAAAAGCAAGGAAATTGGGTCCCATATGAATTAAAGCCAAGAGACTTTGAAAGGCGATTTTAAATGTCGGAAATGCTGCTTGAACGCTACAAAAAGAAGTAATTTTTACATCGTATTGTTACTGGTGATGAAAAATTGATACATTACGATAACTCCAAGTGCAAAAAGTCATCTGTAAAGCCCGGCCAACCAGCCAAATCAACGCCGAAGCCGAATATCCATGGCGCCAAGGTAATGCTCTGTATTTGAAGGGATCAGAAGGGTGTTTTATAGTATGAGCTGTTGATATCGGGTCAGACGATCACAGTAACCTCTACCGAACACAATTGATTTGTTAGAAGAGAGCAATACACTAAAAACGACCAGAATATTCGACCAGATACAAGGCCATAATCTTCCATCATGACAACGCTCGTCCACATGTTGCAAGACCGGTCAAAAAATATTTGGATAAGAGTGGATGGGAAGATTTGGCTCACCCACCTTATAGCCCAGATCTTGTCCCTTCTGACTACCATTTGTTTCGATCGATGCACAACGCCCTTACTGAAATACATTTCACTTCAGAACAGGGTATCAGAAATTGGCTTGATTCATTCTTTACCTAAAAACCGAAGCAGTTCTTTTGGCGCGGAATCCATATCCTACCAGAAGGATGGGAAGAAGTAGTGGCTAACGATGGACAATACTTTGAATAATGTATCAATTCATTTGGTTATTATAATAAATGCATTTTTGAAGCAAACAAAATCTACATTATTACCTTGTATACCCAATACTCTACAGATATGGTTTTATGTTTCAATTCCCCAATAAATGACCTTTGACCTTTTATATATAAATAAATGTAAATCGGAATTGACCAAGGATCTTCAAATATAATTAAATTTTGTGTACTCTTTGGAGCCCATAATACATTTCCATACTCAGTTTTTAAAATTTTCAAAAACTCGTGATTTTTTTACGGGTTCATCTTACAAAAAAAATCACATCCAAAAGTATGTGAAATATGAAGAAAGTTGTTATCGGATTACTATAATTCAAAAGGCATTACAATCACATGGTTGTCCTATTTCACACTTATGCAACAAAAAAAAAAAACATTTTAAAAAATTGCATATTTGATGCAAAAAAATAAAAAATAATAAAAATTCACAAGTTTCAACTTCTGTTTTTTTTTGGATTTTTGTCGGATGTGTTTTTTTGATTGTTAGTGCATATTTCCAATTAAGTGCATATTTTTATTGCATATTTTTTATTTTTAGTGCGTGTTTTAAGCACATATTATCGATTTTTTAGTGCATGAAACACGACTGTAAATTTTAAGTTAGATGAAGTATGCACAAAAAATAACGAAAAAATAACTGTTAAAAACAATAGTTTTCTACTAATTTTTTCAGTTGTCAAATAACTGTTGTATGAAAAATATGTCAGTTAGTTATACGGCATTGTCAGTTATTATTATTGCATTTGTTAATTTTTTTCAACAGCTAAAAAATAAATATATAGTTATTTCAATTGCATATACCTTTGTTGTAACTGCAATTTTCAGTGGATTCATTAGACTAATCAGAAATAGTTTAAAACTTTCTTCGGGTTTTATTAAAACCTTTTTGATTTAAATTTGTAAATTGTTAAAGTCTTTTGTGGCAAGAATTAAATGCTATAAAGAATTTTTTTTGCACAATAACTTGCAACAATTAGTGCTGCGCTTGTTTTCTGCATGATAAAGTTTAAATTTCAAATTGAGATTGATGAAATTGGTGTGTATTAAAAACTACTATTGACTAGTTCTTTGATATGATTGATATTAGCAAATGAATGAGTAAGTACAACAAAGCTGTAATTTAATGTTGGCTAAAACGATCATTACCGATTTTGTTGAAGTTTTCAGCGCACATTTGATTGCCACATGCAACAATGAATATGTGTTTGTACAAAGCCGGTTGTTTGAAGACCAAAATAATTCAAACACTCATAAATAACAAAAAAAAATAGAGAAAAAAGCTTTAAGAAGTTTAAAATAGCTTTCAAATAAAAAAAAAAAAACACCTTTCGGTCAGTGAGTGATTGTTATTTAGCTGACGATGGAGAGGGTACACTCCAAAAAGTATTAACTACAGTTACTGCATGACAGTTGCTTGTGTAGTAATCAGTAGTTGTTGTTTTTAACTGCAAATACAATTGATTTTCTATAAAATAATACAAAACAATTCTTATTTAAAAAAAGTTATTTAAAAAAACAACTCAAGAAAAATATTGTATTTTTGCAACAGTTGTTTGAAGCAGTTATTTTAATATTTTACTAAACAACTACCAAAACAGTAATTTTGCAGTAAACAGTTCATTTTTGTTAGTTATTTAAAAATAGAAAATTATGTCAAATTTTCAAAAATTCTCGTTAAGTTTATTTCTATTTGTTATTATTGATATGTTCATAGTTAGCAAATAATAATAAGAAAATTTAATTTTATCTGCAATACTCAGGGAATTAAGAATGTAGAAACGACTAAAAATTACACTAAAAACTACATTAGAAATGTAATTAAAAATTCGATGACTACATTTCCCATAAAAATTACTAAAAATTGTGGTTATTATCAACTATTAAAAAAATAACTGCAATATTAGTAAAAATAACTGTCAAAACTATAAAAAAAAACAACTAACAAAATATTACTACATATATCAATTATTGTTGTATTAAGAAGTGAGATCGAAAAAAAAACCCGACTCATATTTACACTTACAACTGCTTCTGTGTAAGACACGTGAACTTTTTTTCTTGTCACGTTACCTTTAAAAAGGTTGTCAGATTATGTGTGCAAAATATTAAAGTGGTCGGCTTATTATTTCGCTTACAAATGGAATCTAAACAAAAAGTGAGTAATACACTCACAAGAACTTTTCCATAAAAAATCAACAGTTATTTAAAAGTTTAATCGGTAAAGTTGTTTCAATCGAATATACAGTTAAATTACCAAAGAAATATATTTTTTAACTTTCTGTCTGTTATTCAATAAACAAAATAAACAAAAAAAAAACGGACTTTCCGTAGTAGTTAAAATATTCAGTTAAATTTTTCTATTTATTATATTGAGTATTGAATTAAACGAAAATCTATTAATTGTTTTTGTCAATTAATTTTTCAACAGTTGAAAATAAACTAAAAAATACAATTGTTTTAAACGAAAAGTAAGTAGTCCTGTTTTTAACTGATTTTCAGTTAATTTAATGTGTAGTCTTTACGGAATAAATATTGTGAGTGTAGAGTTTTTTTTTTATCATTTTATTGTTCTGAGTTCCGGACAAATAAGCTATTTTTTTCGTACGAAATTTAAATTTTTGCTTAAAGTCCATTTGTAAATAAACTAATGAACCGATTTCGCTAATTTTTGTGTACTCTTAATCTGACGATAACTTGATTAGAAAAAAAATTCACTTTTAAACATGAAAAAAGTTATAAGTCTGATCTCCTTAGACGGGCTTTAGTCGATTCCGAGAAGCTAAAAGTATGTTATATACTATATGGAAACGGTTATATGTTTTATATATTTGAAATTAGACTCTCTGCGTTGTCGCTTAAACATTCTTCATGAAATGTTTGACCAGTTTTTTAATATAATTAATAGTTTTGAGGATTGAATTCCAATGGCTTATATCTGAATCCTAAATTTTTTAGGAAAAGAATGATTGGCCATACATACAAAAAATTTAAAACCGCTTATTGAACTTGAAATTCTAATAAACGACCAGAAAATAACAATCGTTCAATCAGCAAAAAACCTGGGTTTGGTTTTTAACAATAATTTAACATGGTCTGTAGTGCGATTCAGTAACTTGTTTTAACGATAATCGAATTATTAACAAATTTTTTTTTTCATTAACATTTTTAAACGATATTCGCTATTGTTAAAGTCAGCTGTTGTTGTTATCTAAAAGACAACAATTTTTGTGTTGTTTATTTAATCGAGAAGAAGTTAATTTTTAAATAGAAAAATAGAGTTGTCGACTATCGTTAAGGTGTACTTAGTGAATCACTTAAACGTTATCGCAAACAGCAAAAGTTTGTCGATACATTTTGCAATTGTTGGATCGTTAAAAATTACAGAATCGCACTACTGGGCAGCCCAGGCAATTACTTCTTTAAGAGTTAGGACACTTCTGGTTAAGACTTATGTTGTTTTGGTCATAACTTATGGTTGCGAACTTTATTCCAAATGTGACTCTCTCTACAAGCAGTAATAAACTCGATGTTTTGTTCAACAATATTATAACGTTTACGGGCTAAGAAAATATGATCATGTCTCTCCCTTTACTAAAAGCTTATATGGAGTGTCTTTTGAAAGCCTACTTAAAATAAGAGTCCTACTATTTATACATAAAATAATATATACAAGAAACCCGCCGCATCTGTACTCTAAAATACGGTTTGCAAAATCAAACCGAGAAAGATTATACCCCCAAGACACCGATGTTTAGTTTCTGAATGGCAGCTATTTATCTACTCTGCTCGTCTCTGGTATACTATTCCACATGAACTCCAACTTAGTAGCAACACAATGAATTTGAAAGCTTTTTTTGTTTAAATATTTGTATTAAAATTAATCTTTTTAAATAATTTTTTTCTTTTTCGATTTTTTTAAACTAAATTGTGTTTCATTTTATTTTTATTTGATTATTTTTTTTAATCTTTTTTTCATTTTTTAAAGTTTTATTATATTATTGTACTATATTTGTATAAATTTAAAATTTATTATGGCTAATGTTTATACATATATAATCCTGTACTATAATTATAAGACTTGGTCTTGTTGTGCAGGAAATCATTAAATAAATCTAAATCTAAATTTTTTTTTCTATTTTCTGGAAGTAAAATGTATAACAATCAAAATAATTAACACTTTTGCGAAGTTGGTGAAATAACTACGCAAAACAACTTTTACCAAAACACGGTATTTTTGGTTAGTTATTATTTTTCATGACTGTCAAAACTTCCCCATAGTAAAATGACTACAATTACAGTTATAATTACTGTTACTTCACGAATGACTGAGATGTAGTTACGGGAAGAATTTTCTGAGTGAATGTATAAAAAAGTCATTACTAGCGTACCGTTTGGAACTTTGACTTAGGTTGTAACAAATACAAATTTTATTTTAATTGAAAGGAGAATATATTTTTTTATATTTTTATATATTTTTTTTTTTAGTAAAAAATATTTTTATAATTTTACAAACTTTTACAGTTGAACAGTTCATGCGAATAAGGACGAATAGGCCACTTTTTCGCAAACACGTTTTTTTTTTGCATAAATGCATTTTATTAGCAGAGTCCCTACAATCCTATGCAGAAATTTTGGGGAAATTTTGACTTTTAAGGCTAAAAAAATTACTTTGAAAGTGCAATAATACGTATATTTTTATATTTTTGTTTTAATTGGGAGTGAACTAACGCACAATTTTGATTAAATACAACACAAAAACATACAAAAATTTTACTTTCGGTAACAATGTGTTAAAAGAACATTACGAGGAACAAACCACACTTATTATATTGGCAAAAAATTTTACCCCGTTCTTAAGTTATAAGACTATAAAGTGTGGAAAGCAAAAAGGGCGAATATCCATCCTTAACAAAATATTATATAAAAATTATTTAGCTGCGAGTTTAAAATTGATATTAGCTACAATTTGAAATTGTACACAAAAAAAAAACAATCTTAGCACATACAAACAAATTAACCAGATTTGCGAAAAAAAAATCTTCAGTGTTACCGCGTAATTAAGATCATATAACCACGAATACATGGTCTAAGCATATTTTAACCGTCTTTTGAATTATTTTATATCGGAAATCAAATCTTTAAACATATTTTATAGTTACTTTCCTTCGATACCCTACCTACAAATATTTGGTAATGTTGTTTGTTGTTGTTTAGTGTCATAAAGAATTACTACTGCTTCAAATGGCAGGAATATTAAAAAAAAAATTAACAAAAAAATTTTTTTTTGCATGTCCTTGCAATCCTTAAAAAGTGTATCCTTGAAGCCCTTAAAGTGTTACAAACAAATACCAACCATAGTTCGTCAAGTTTTGCAAGTCTCATGAAAATGTAGTCAAATCTGCTGCAAAATAACACATTTTTATTCAAATTTCAATACATTTTTTTGGATATTCGCCCTTTTTCCATTTAAGCTAAAATTGAAGTCCAATTTTTGGCAAGTTCTCTTTCGAATACCTTACTAAAATTTTGTATATAGGTAGATGTGACTTAAATCTTTAAGCTAATACCAAAAAGTTGACAAAAATATTATTTTTTAACCGTTTCCTGCGTTTTTATTGTCCCCTGTAAAATTCTACAAATGGTCTATTCGTCTCTATTCGCATGAACTGTTCAGTTATTTAAATATTTTCATAGTAAAAAATCGTCAGTTATTTTAACCACATTGTTAGTTATATTAACTGCATTCTTTAGTTATTTTTCAACAGTTCAAAATAACTACAGTTTTAGTTATTTTAACGGTAATTACTTTTTTCCCCTTTAGAATTGTTTTCAATGCCATTTTCAGTAGATTCTACTGTAAAACTTTTTTGAGTGTAAAAAATAAAATTTAATATCAAAAAAAAAAAAATAATCGTACGACACGTAATAAACTGATAGATGGTATTTTGGTATAATTTAGACATTCAGTCATTCATCTTTTTGCCATTCCATCATTTTAACTCATATTCATTCTCTAAACGAGAATGTATCCGAATTTTAGTTAGAGTTTGTTACTCTACTACCACCAGCACTATTTGAATTGAAGCTTTTGATTGGCACCAATTACTAGTGCATATTAGGCCTTTGTAATTAAAAGCGCGTTGTTACCACATATTTGTTGTTATTTTGTTTTTCGCCACTAAAATGTTGTAATGCTGGTGCACTTGTTGTTGCACATGCAACATATTTAACAGTACGAGCATGAGCAGTAGGTACTCGTATCATTATATTAAACCGCATAATTATTTTGTTTACAAACTGAATCAAAAACGTTTTACCAGTCTCCTTTAATTAAGACAATGTTGGCTATTGTTATTTGTTGTTGTTGTTAATTTTGCTGCTTTAAGCCTATTTTTACGGTCAAGTGATTTTTGAAAAAATAATCTTAAAAATGTAAACAATATATTCGCACGAGTGCGAAATGTTTAACATTCTAACTTGACCTATATGATGAAAGTTTTAACCCATTTGTATTAATGAAAAATTAAGGGTCTATTTTACAACCGAAATTTTTTTGTTGCAAGTTATTAAGGAAAAAAATGTTTTAGAGAAATTGTGGTTATTTTGAATTGTCTCCAGTTTTCGCTTTAAATTAGCAAAATGCTGCACAATTCGTTAGCCAAAAATACCTACGATTGCTGTACAAATTTACTTAACCCTTAAAACCCTGTAGTTACACAAAACATGCATGTACGTTTTAGGATATTTTTTTTGGTATTTCTTGAACAAAGTACTAAAATGACCCATGAAAAATGCGGATATAAGGTTAAAATGTTCTACGAAAAAATGCTTCTTAAAATTCTGTTACGGGCATTCTAACTTAGAATTTAGATCAAAAGAACTATTACGCTACTTTTTGAGTCTAAGAAGAAGAGGAAGAAGAAGAAGAAGAAGAAGAAGAAGAAGAAGAAGAAGAAGAAGAAGAAGAAGAAGAAGAAGAAGAAGAAAACATTTTTATTGAAACAAACGGATACAATGGATTCGCCAGACTGCCACAGTTTCTGAAACATTTTATTATACTCAAATGGATACGTAACTGTTGCATATTTCAAAACCATAAACAATTTATAACATTTAAAGTTCAATTCCGCCGTATTAAGGCAAAACAGACAAGGGACAGGTTTTCAAAAAAAAAATTATATAGTTGGAATATCTCGAAAACTATCGGTACAATTTTGAGGAGTTTTAGAGCGTAATTTTGTTAATTAGAAAATGCTTTCAAGATGTAAGATATTTTAGTACACTCAGGGAAAAAAGTTTTATCATATTGATGAAATTGTTTCATAAATCGTTTGTCATCAATAATGAAAACTTCATAAATATGATAAAGAGTTTTATAAAAATGTATGACAATGTTTCATAGACCTTCATCATTTCAGAAAAAACTTTCATAAGCTTTGTGAAAACAATTTTTTCCTTTTTAGGGAAAAATAGCGAAATTTAGAAACCATATTTTTAAATTTTTATTTTTGATTTGAAATATGCATTAAGATATGTATTTATAGAAATATATACAAAAATATGCATTTATAACAAAATATGCAAAAATATTCAAAAACAAATCGATGCCATCATTTTGATGCAAATTCTTTAATTCGGAAACGTATTCAGTCAAAAATGATTTTGGGATACTGACTGCAAACATGCATTAGCATGAAAGTTCCAGAAAAAAGTTTCATAAGCTTTGTGAAAATAATTTTTCCCTTTTTAGGGAAAAATAGCGAAATTTAGAAACCATATTTTTAAATTTTTATTTTTGATTTAAAATATGCATTAAGATATGTATTTATAGAAATATATACAAAAATATGCATTTATAACAAAATATGCAAAAATATTCACAAACAAATCGATACCATTATTTTGATGCAAATTCTTTAATTCGGAAACGTATTCAGCCAAAATCGATTTTGGGATACTGACTGCAAACATGCATTAGCATGAAAGTTTCAGAAAAAACTTTCTTAAGATTTGTGAAAATATTTTTTTCCTTTTTAGGGAAAAATAGCGAAATTTAGAAACCATATTTTTAAATTTTTATTTTTGATTTAAAATATGCATTAAGATATGTATTTATAGAAATATATACAAAAATATGCATTTATAACAAAATATGCAAAAATATTCACAAACAAATCGATACCATTACTTTGATGCAAATTCTTTAATTCGGAAACGTATTCAGTCAAAAACGATTTTGGGGATACTGACTGCAAACATGCAAAGTTGCTGCAGATAATTCTTTTAGTGCAGCGCGATCAACCAAATTTGCTGGAAACAAATTTATACAAAATTGCTAGGCAATACAAATAGGTCAATTAAACCAAAAATCTATCTATAATTTTATAATTTGTCACAAAAAGTTTGTTTTTAAGCTCGCGCAAATTTTTTTTTTGCATACATTTTTGGGTTAAGAAAAAGTTTATTAAATGCACTTTAGTTTGTTTATTGTTTTTCTATTAAGCAAAATTGTTACAACATCTTACTAACCCTTTACTGGCATGATTTTTCAAAAATTTTTGTTTTTAACATTTGACGTGAAAATGTTTATAATATTTTAAATTTTTACAAACTAAAAAAAAAAACCATATAATTTAATGTCAAGTCATTTAAAAATTTTTTAAAATGTTTTTTTTTTTAAATATATGATTTGCGTAACTTGAACAATTATTTTGTACATGAAAAATACAAATCTATAGACAAAATAATAATAATTGTTAGACGCCATCTTTGAGGTAAAGAAAATTAATGCTATGTCACCTAATTCAATGATTTACATTGACTATTGATTTAACAATTTTGTTAACAATCAAACAAACAAACAAAAATCATAAAACGTTACAAAATTATAAATATTATAAAATCTACAGTACATATCGTACATTTTAAATGTATATTTAAGAAATTATTAAGTAAGTATTTGAAAATTGTTGAACTGATACTGTTTTATTAACAAAACTGTGTTTTATTTTTTTTTTTTTTTGATTTTGCCGTATTTGTTGATAAAGGCCAACGACACTTTAGAATCACGCTAGTATGTTGTTAGGGAAAAAATAGCTTCATTTGTAAAAATTTAAACGTTTGTTTACTTTGGCTATAACTGACCTTACTCACACACCCTTGGTAGCAGATTTTTACAAAATATTAATCTGTTTTCAAAATCTTACGTTTATTTTTTCATTTGGTGTGATGTGGTTTTGTTTCTTCTTTTCAAAGTCAAGTTAAGATGAAGTCAAAACGTGTTCGGAATTCTAAATATGGCTTCTTATGAGATTATAAGATATTTTTAAAGTGTCAATTTGAGCCAGAGTATTTAAACAATTATATACTTCTTCACCCACTTGTAAAACACAAAAAGATTTTTTGTTTTGAGGTAGCTTACAGAAGCAACAATTAAACAAAATATTTTTTTAAATTCTTTTAATTCAAATACAATGGAGTAAAGGCGGCAATAATTGTTTTATCGTTTTTGCAAAGATGTATTGCGGCTAAATATATAAAGAAATACTAACTGAAAGTGTTAGAAGAAGGCACTTAAAAATATGTAGTTGTTGTATATAATTTAATAGTTTTACATAACTTATGCGTATACGTAATATTATGAACAATATGAACAATAAAATTACTTATACGTTCCGAGTATTTTTATAAACACTCATATGTATTTGTGTATGTTTTCACACAAATATTGCTTACGATCACAACATTTTGACAGTAACTGATTGTAATTTTTCAACACTTGCTTAACTCATTAAAGACACGTCATAGTTTTTAACCAAATTTTGCTGATTTTTGCCTTAAAGCGCCATAGTTTAAACCAGGAGTGCCCAAAGTTCCTTATGGAAGAGCAAACACCAATACATTTAAAGAAAAACTAATTTTTATTCAATATTTTTTGTTGTAAAAACCAATACATACAAAGAAAATAGAAAAAAATATTTCAATGTTTACCAGCAAAGCATACGAAAGTGTTGTTGCTTTGCGCTTGCGTGTATACAGTGAAGAACGACAAAAAAAATAATAAGACAAAGTTGTTTGTGTATTTCGTATTGCTAGTGCTGAGCGCTCTATATGTGTATTAAAACACAGCCTATAGCTAAGTGTTTTTACAAAAACAATTGAGTACCAAGCGCATAGGCCGTGGGCACCCCTGGTTTAAACTTTGACAGAATCCTATACACCCGACGAAAAATGTTTATATATTATTATATATAACTTGATAAAATTATACATAATTACATATGTGGCCATATGTAGCGATATATATATGGGGCGTTTCGTCT
This sequence comes from Delia radicum, assembly GCA_021234595.1. NCBI lineage: Eukaryota > Metazoa > Arthropoda > Insecta > Diptera > Anthomyiidae > Delia > Delia radicum. The sequence goes on along the minus strand of CM037851.1, from coordinate 318,294,048 downwards.
TAAGTGACCCAACTTTTGAAATCGATGTCTTCCGATGGGGATGAAATTTGCACCAAGATTACTCCTATTGGATAGTAGCTTTTCAACAAGATCGGTCAAGAACTCTCTGAGTTAGAGGGGGTCAAAATGTGACATTTTAGCCAAACATGTGTTTTTTCTCATCCATGTAACTTATTACCTATAGCAAAGTTTGTACTAAATAGTTTAGATAGCTATTTCTTCAATCTTTCGAGAAAAAATATTAAAAAAATTAAAATTTTTTTTTTTTTTTCAATTTATAGCGAGCTTTCAACCTCCGTATATTTACAAAAATAAAGCAAATCAACATATTAGCTAGGTTGATACTAGTATTTCGATCTGGCTAAAGATCTCATCAGAACCCGAAGTGTTAGAAAAGTTAGAGCCTCTATAATAGACAGAACTTTAACAAAAAACCTATTAATAATCAATTTTGCTCCATTCTTGTCTTCTTAGTAATCAAGCACGTGGTTATGTATTTTCCTAACAAGCATCATGACGTTACTAAACTTTGAAGACCAAAAATGTTCTATTTATATAAAAAATTTTTAGTTTGAATATTTTCTGCTCAAAATAAAGCTTAGGTCTTTTTCTTTAAAAGCTTTTTGGTCGCTTAGTGGAATGCGAGTGGGATATCTATCAAATTAAATGTTTTGTAAATTAAGACAAATGTGTTTCCATGTTTAGCATATGCACTATTTTGAATTTTTTCCTGTTTGTGTGTAAGTGTTTCTAAAACCTTAAAAATAAAAATTTTACTGAGAAACTAGACAAATTAACCTTTCCGCGGGTATGTAACATACCGAACTAAAATTTCATACCCTCGATACTGTAATACCCACAATAAGCCCCCAACATTTTTTCTGAGTCTTGTAGCTGCCTTTCATTACGGCTGTTTTTGTCAATCCTTTAGGTAGTTTTGAGCGCACGTAATAATAATTTTGATTTTTCTAACTCAGAGAGTTCTTGACCGATCTTGTTAAAAAATTGTGTTTAAACTACTATCCAATAGGACAAACCTTGGTGCAAATTTCATCCCGATCGGAAGACATCGATTTTAAAAGTTGGGTCACTTGAGATGAAACGCCCTATATACATCTCATATTTAGAGCTATATATCTTACTATATCGTTATATCTCATGTTATGTATAAGTTTAACATATATAAGTTTATATATAATAGCATATGGCACCACATATAATTCTATAATTTGAATCATACTTTTGAAATGTATTTACATATCAAACTGTAAGCTGGACCATCCCTGAAAGCTATGGCGCCACGTAAAATTTTTGACAAATAGTGAATTTTGCATAAAAAAACGCTTTGATAAATAAACTTTATTTTTAATACTATAACTCCTCTTAAATGACTCTTTAAATTGCGTAAACATTTGATTTGTTCGATTAATTACACAGTGCTACAAAGAAACAAGAAATTGCAACCACTTTTCAAGTGACCTAGTGTAGGTTGTAAGTCTAGCTGAGTGTTTTTTCAAACCCGGTTTGAGAAATTTCAATATACAATAAAATTTTCGAGATAACGATGAAAGAGTATTTTTTGCGACTGGTGCATTTAAACATTTGTAAATCAATTATTTTTTTTGTAACCAAATCATTTTTTTTAGTTTTGAGCAAGTACAATTGTTTCATGTACAAATTTAAAAATCATAAAGTATAGAAATTGTACTTGGTCTAAATTAAAAAATCCTCTGGTGGACCAAAATTACTCTACAAACAATTTAAAAAAACTTTTTCCAGTAATAAGCCAAAAATTAAGAAGAGTCCCATTTCGAAAAAAAAATTCGAAACTTTTCTTCGTCAAAATGCATTAAAACCAGCTACTTCAATCGCTGGTAGGGAACTGAAGATCCACTTTAAAATTCTTTTACTTCCCATAATCAGCTCTTTAATATGTATCGATTGCGTGGTTTTCCGTCAACCAATTCGAAATAGTGCCATATTCGGAACAACCTAATGAAGATGCATCAAACTTTAAATTCATATTGCGGAAACACTGTACAATACATCATAAAATAAAGTACGCCATTGAATTCAGCTTGCTCGAGATATATAATAAAATTTATTAATATTTATTATTTTAACAAAACATGTGAATACCCTTAATAAAGCTCTAAATATAACTTACTTCCATTTCCATTTTATACAATTGTAATCGTTATCTTTAAAATGCTATCATGTATTAACACCCATACAGAGAGAAAAATTTTGCTATTTGCTAACTGAAATGCGGTTATTACTACTCAAATCCGGTTATTATGAATTTCAGTCGGTTGGTACAACTGAATATTGGTTTTCACAACAAAGTTCAGTTAATTCAACTGAAATTTAGTTGCAACAACCAAATTTTTTAGAAATCTAATGTTAATATCGTTGTACGAACTGAATTTATAAGTTGTTATCATTAAAATACAATTTTCAATTCAGTTTGCACTTTATTTCTCTGTGTGCACAGCTATACAGAACCGAAAACATTTAATGCAAAGAAATTTGTTAAAACAAATCTAAATTTAGTATTTTAGCGTTCTTTTAATTTCACTATACTAAATCTTGACACATTAACAATTTTTTGCATTATGCTAAAAATATAATTAACGTTTAAATTCACTATCGTAATTCGATTCAATATTTAAAAAAAAAAATTAAACACAATTTGTCTTTTTTTTTGAACTAATGTACGTTTTATGACAGGAAAAACAATTCAACGACCGCTAAGACACAATATTGTTAACAATTTAAACATTTTGTTTTAATACAGCTTAGATGAAATAATTTATAATTTGTACAATAGGGTTCTAACTTTTTTTTTTTTTTGTAAAATGTTTACCTTTCACCACTTAATGGACAATGCTGTATTAATAAGCATTTTGAAACAAAAACCTCCCGCCTAAAATCCATTTTCTTTTTTAATCAAAATCCTCGAAATACTTGAAATTTGAAAACGTTTATGTCCTTTAAGATCGATGGGCAGCGTTAAGTCTAATTTCTTTAAAATTTTAGCGTTGATGTTTGGTTGAATTAAACAAAAAAATTGTGTCGAACTTCAGAAAGGTTTATGCGACAACTTTTTTGAAAACCGTGAAAAAATAAAATTTCGTTTCTTTATATTTTTTATGGACGGCTAGGATAGGTAAAATTTGATTGTTGTAAAAAAAAATTGAAAAGTTGTAACCCTAATGCACAAGCAGCTATGTTCCTTTAGATCATACATGGGAATATTTCCTTAACATTGCAATTTCATTACCATCAGTATCAACTACTAATAAAAATGAAAAAAAATTTCATTACCATTTAATGATAATGTAATACTTTCCATTAAAAAAAAAAAATATTAATGATAATGAAATCACACTAATGCATAAAAAAACTAATTACAACTGATAAAAAAAAACATTTATTTACAAAAAATGGTTGGGTTGGAGGTTGGAAAGTCAAAATACATAATTTTTTTTAAATTTGCATGAATAAAATGTAAATTTTTTTTAAACGATATGGAATAAAACAAGCAATGAGAGGAATTGTAGGGCTTAATATTTAATACTAAACATGAAGAACGATATGTAATGGAACGGGGATAAGTGGAATTGGAACATTAGTTACAGGTAACGAAATTGAATTGAAATGGGAACTAACTTTGTTTTATCGGAGTATCCAAATTTATATTGAAATTAAAAAAAGAAATAAAATAAATCACCCTGTGGCTGCTTTATAAAAAATGGGATACTCAGGATATTTTCCGGACCCAGCCTATTTGTATAATTAGGTTGCTTTAATACTTCTAGAAAGCAAAACTTTTGTTCGTTTGTCCCTAACTTGTTTAGCTTCGGAGATACCGGCCATTTAAAAAAAAACGTAATTTTATTAAATGGCAAGTATCTCGAAAACTAAGGGATTTATCGAAAAACGGAAAAAAAATATTAAGCGTTCTGTTTCCACTAATTTACCGTTCCTTTCCATATCGTTTTATTTTGGGCCAATGTTCCATTCAATTATTGGAAAGTTAAAATTTGTATGCAAAGGGTAAACCAACACGCCCCGATAATACAACAGATGTATCTTTGGGAGGGATACCGAAGGATTTATTTTAATAAAAGTGTCACTTATTAATTTTTGTTTACCAACATGTGTTATAATTATAATAAGCTGACTCCGAATTTAAATACGGGAATTTTAATGACGAATATAATTATATCTTGAAAAAGTTTATATATATTCATATATAATTTTATACAATTTAATGTTTCAATACACAAATTTATATAGTCATATAAACATTAGAGCGACTCAAGTTGTATGGAAGCGAAATTCGTGCAAGATGTACCCCCCTCAAAATGAACATTGGTATTTTTTATGATGACATCTAAAATATTTCGGCTCTAGCTTTGACCTCTCGTGAGCTGGATCATTTTGAAAAAGGGTCCATTTTTGCATGTTTTGTTAATTTAAGAATCTGTTTCCTTAGCAACATATACAATATGGGTATCATAAGAAAGGTTTTTTTAAGGCGCGTCCATCTGTATATACAATTTGTCCAAGGACGATCATCCATGTCCTTTTTTTAAGGATATTCTGTAAAAACAAACGCTTTTTAAATTTTTTGTTCGGGGTTGTTTGTAATAAAAATGCCAAATTCACATATTTTAGTCTTTAGTCGATTTAATTTAATACGGGTCTCAGCTTTTTTTGAAATTCGTGCTAGTTCGCGTTTTGACAAAAATGCAATGGGGTGGTAACTCTTCGTTTTAAATAGGGCAATATGGGTATCAATTTTTTCTTTTGCCAAGTACATCATCTTTGTATGTAAATAATTTAGATTTTTGCAAATTAGATGCATTTTACACGGTGCTCTGGAATATATATAAATGCAATTTTGTGGTAACTCTAATATGATGGCGGATTTAGTTTCTAGATCATGTATGGATGAAAATAGGACTAAAGAAAGATAAAAAAATGATCCACGACTTTTTGGCGGCATATTCTTTTGTTAATTTGCGAAAAAAATATGCCGCCAAAAAGTCGTGGATGATTTTTTTTTTTCTTGGCAAAAGAAAGAATTTGATACCCATATTGCCCTATTTAAAACGAAGAGTTACCACCCCATTGCATTTTTGTCAAAACGCGAACTAGCACGAATTTCAAAAAAAGCTGATACCCGTATTAAATTAAATCGACTAAAGATTAAAATATGTGAATTTGGCATTTTTATTACAAACAACCCCGAACAAAAAATTCAAAAACCGTTTTTTTTTTACAGAATATCCTTAAAAAAATGACATGGATGATCGTCCTTGGACAAATTGTATAAACAGTTGGACGCGCCTTAAAATAACCTTTCTTATGATATCCATATTGTATATGTTGGTAAGGAAAAAGATTCTCAAATTAACAAAACATGCAAAAATAGACCCATTTTCAAAATGGTCCAGCTCACGAGAGGTCAAAGCTGGAGCCGAAATATTTTAAATGTCATCTTAAAAAAGTCCAAGGTTCATTTTTAGGAAGGTACATCGAGCACTTTTTTGGTGAGTCGCTCTAATAAACATATATGTTAAAGCGTAAATATTTGTATCTAATTATGTATAGCTTTGTGTTGTATATATGGGGGTATATATAGCAATATAAATATCATTTTATATTTTTACGTTTTTTTCAAGCTTATTTTACAATGGTAATTATTTTTTAAAAGTGATATATAGTTAATGGTAATGATAATGAAAATAATTTCATTACCATTGATATCAATGCAATGGCAATGAAATCAACATTTCAATCAATATTATTATTTTTTGGCCAATGTCTGATGTCTACTTCTTCTGTGTTTAAATAATCTAATTATATTTCATTAGTACACTTAATTCATTTGTCCCATGTATGCTATAGATAAACTTAATGAAAAAAAAAGAAATATTTTTTTTATTCTGTTATTGTTTATAACAAAAATTTACTAGAACACATTATCACATTATTTCATAATAAAATTCTTCCCCACCCCCTTTTGAAAACTATTTGTTAATGTTAAATTTTTTAAGTTTTGTTGTTAATACTATTCGTTGTTTTGTTGGTTGTAGAAGTAGGTACTATTTTATTGGTAATGTGGCAAAAGTGTTGCCGTTCATGCAATCAAATTGACTGATTAACTTTTATTTTCTTTAATTACGTTAACATTTATAATTTTTGCATTTGAAATACTGGTAGTCGTATTAAAAGCCATATTTCAACGCATGTTATGGGCCAAGTTTACTAACACAAAATGTGCATTTTTATGCATTTCAATGTTAAATATTAAACTAAAAAAAAATATATATATATATTAAATATTAACAGGAATTTCTTAATTCCGAAAAGTAATTAATGATGATAAAGATTTTTCCTATAACTAAATGGAGAAATGGAAAAGTATAAATCCTACACTACACTTAAATAAATAAGTCTGCAAAAGTTTAAGAAAAATCTGGTAACATTGTGAAATGGAGACGGAGGAGATTAGAAAAATAAACAAAAATCTAAAAATAGAATATTTGTGTTGTTAGTGTTGTCACTTCTGAGTATAATATACAATAACAGAAAAGCTAATAGGAAAGAAAACTGCAATTTAGCTGCATTAGATTCGAGGCCATACTTGGGTGTGATCGCTAAACGGTCATGGCTTGGTATTGTTACGTTTGTAATGTAAGATGAGCGCTGGTTTGACTCTTACAGCCGCAAGTGGTTGAAAAATTTATCATATAGAGACAATCTGACAATTATAAGACACAAATAATAATACAATTTAAATGGAAAATCACTGATGAGCCTGTCCTTAATAAAAGGCAGAAACTAGTCTAGTCTGATTTAAAAAATCAATAGTGTTTATAATTTTTAGAGAAAAACGTTTTTTTCTTCTTCTTGACCTCAACATTTCTATAAGAAAAATCGTTAATTTTGTAGAAAAATTAGCGATTTTTAGACCAGCAGCAAATTAGCTAATTTTAGTAAAATGTGTGTGTAGTTATTAGTGAAGTGATAGTAGCTGGAAAACTTAGTAAACTCTACTAAAATTTAGCAAAATTTTTGTAAACCGTTAATGGAAATCGATTTGCTAAAATCAGCCAATACTTCACTAAAAATTTGCATTTCTTTAAATTAAAATTTATTTTATTTTTAAAATCTAAAGTATATAAAATTTTCAGAGGGATACATATTTTCTATATTTTAGATTTTAAAAATGTTAACTTTAATAAAAATGTAAAATTACAGAGTTTTAAAGTATTGTGTTACTAAAGTATTTCAGCAAATTTTAAATCTTTAGTTGAGTAATGTTGGAAAATATTTTGAAGATGTTGTTCTACCTCAAGTCTTAAAATCTAATATGATATTTTCATATTAGATTTTATTTGTTGCTTTTCAAAAACATTGATCAGTTTCATGATAGACAATATATTTGTTTCATTGGCATCACCCATATCACTAGTTGTCTGCAATTGAAAAATATAATTGGCTTAACTCTAATTTCAATTGTAGACAACTGAAGATTTGGGTGATGCCAATGAAACAATTGTTTTGTCTATCATGAAACTGATCAATGTTTTTAAAAAGCAACAAATAAAATCTAATATGACAATATCATATTCGATTTTTGGACTTGAGGTAAAACAGTATTCAAACTAAATAAATGAAAATATAGGAAGGCAATTTTTGTATTTTTAATAAAAAACTTAAAACATTTTTAAATTTTGAAGATGTATTAATATAAAATCCATTCAGTAATTCAAAATGTTTTTTTGTGTTTTTTTTTTCTAGAATTATAAAAAATTAAATAAATTTTTTTTTTTTCATATATTATAATAATATTTATGTTATTAATCATGGTTAATTATATTTACCAGCTAGCCTCTACAATGCCCTAGTGGCGCTGTGGCGCTGTGGCGCTATAATTATATTAAATAGAAAAAATAGATAGACAATACAATTGTTTCATTGGCATCACCCATATCATCAGTTGTCTGCAATTGAAAAATATAATTGGCTTAACTCTAATTTCAATTGTAGACAACTGAAGATTTGGGTGATGCCAATGAAACAATTGTTTTGTCTATCTTGAAATGATCAATGTTTTTGAAAAGCAACAAATAAAATATAATATGACAAAATCATATTAGATTTTTGGACTTGAGGTAAAACAGTATTCTAACTAATTAAATGAAAATATAGGAAGGCAATTTTTGTATTTTTAATAAAAAAAATTAAAACATTTTTAAATTTTGAAGATGTATTTAATATAAAATCCATTCAGTAATTCGAAATGTTTTTTTTTGTGTTTTTTTTTTGTTCTAGAATTATAAAAAAATTAAATAAAAAATTTTTTTTTATATATTATAATAATATTTATGTTATTAATCATGGTTAATTATATTGCCTGCTAGCCTCTGCAATGCCCTAGTGGCACTGTAGCGCTATAATTATATTAAATAGAAAAAATGGTTTAAATAAATTTCTCAAAAAAAAAAAAAAATGGTCACGCTGGGACTCTACCTGGCACTTGTGTCATGTCTGTTAAGTTTGAGACCGAATCATTCGATTTGCAATAAATTGGGTTATCAGCACGAATAACTTTTATATGTGCAATAATTTGTACAAATACCTGCTGTTTAAAGGTCAGGGTCCAAAATATTTATAACTATAAAAATCTAAAACGTGCTTTTAAAAAGAAAGAAAAAAATGCATAAAAAACTGTTTTTAATTTTTACAACTTTACACAATTATTTTTTTTAAGAAAACCATAGATAAATTTGAGGTCAATAATGTGCAAAAAATATACGAACATATAAAAATAGAACAGATGCATGAGGAATTAATAGGGCTAGGAAGTTTAAAGCCGATGAACACAAATACGATGTTACATTTTTGAAATTTAAAAATTTTTTAATTATATTTATACAAGTTATCGAAACTGTTTTAATCCTGTTACTAGTTAGTTTATGGGGTTGTAAAGAACGAGTCTGATGTCAGATTTTTAAATGACACTTATATGATTTATTTAGTATGGGAAATGTTGACTTCGAGGCCTTAACTTGAAAAAAGTTGTGTGAAAAATTGCGAGCTGATTTGTAAGGTATCCCTAAATGTTCATGTTGTATAATCGGATGACTTGATCAATATTTTTACCGCTAACATTTGTTTAAATATTTCTTGTTTGTCTCGTTCTAATTTATTATATACTCAAACAAATTTTTAGGAAAGAGGTTAACGATTTTTCAAAAACAAGTGTATTTGTCACCCGATTTAAAAAAAAAAAAAAAAACTTTCAAATTGTTGTTTAGAAATCGTATAAAATATTATGCTTTTCAAGTTTCGATCGAAATTAGCATTTGACATAATTTTAAAGAAGAAAATTAGTACAAAATTTAAAAACACACAAAAACTTAAAATTTCAATATAAAATGCAAATGTGTGAGTTAAAACTAAAAGCCTTAAACAACATACAATATATAACAATAATGTTGCACATGTTGCGTTTTAATAATTAAATTGAAAAATTAGCATAACAAAAATATTTAAAAATTATTGACTAAACACAATGGAATTTGGAAAAAGAGGGAATTAATGAAAAAAAAAACTAAAATCTAGTTAAATAAAATTAACAAAAACATAAACAAAAATATTGCAACATTTAAAAAAAAAAAACTTGTTTTAATAAAATCACAAAAACTTCATTAAAATATTACTAAATTCATGTTGGCCGATTTTTTTATATTCCCCCCTTTTAGTATAGAAAACAAATTAATCGTTTAAAATTAATTAATTTGAAATATCTTGTAAATAAAATTGACCTTGAAAATTGATGTGGCATTTTTAAAATATATATTTTTTTTTTCTTCTTCCAAAAGTTTTTATTTTATCTTATAACTAAAACTTGTTTAGGGATAAATTCAAGGTCATGTTAATATATGAAAAAGCTTGCAGTTCAGTTTTTATTAAAACCATAAGACCAGTTAATAACTTTTTTTTTTTAATTTAATTTCATTTTATTATTTATGTCATTTCGTGGTTTTTCATAGAAAGTTTCAAGATCATTTTTAAAAAAGCATGAACTCTTGTTTATTATTTTTTGAAAAGTCATGTTCAAAGAAAATTGTCTTATTTTAATAAAGAATTTCTTGAAAACGAATGTTAAACTAATTCAAGGTAATTTTTACAAGTTCATAAATTTTTTATAAAAAAAAATAAATTTTTGATGATGACTGCAAAATTTAATTTTAAATATTTTATTTTTTTTTTTTGCTTCATTGACGCTAATCAAAAGTTCACACCAAATAATCGTATTAATATACACACAGAGAAATAAATTGCCAACCGAATTGGCAAGTGCATTTTGGTGGCTACTACCATTAAATTCGGTTAGTACAATCATATTTAAATGTGATTTCTGAATATTTTGGGTGTTGCAATTAAAATTCAGTTGTGTTAACTGAATTTTGTTGTGAAAATCAAAAATCAGTTGTGCCAAACGATTTCAGTCATAGTAACCGAATTTTAGTTGGCAAATGTCTAAATTTGTTTCTGTGTGTATTTAAATAAATATGTAAACAATTCATAACACGGTGCTACAAAAACCAAAAAAATTGCAATCACTTTTCAAGTGAAATAGTGTAGGTTTTTGAGAAGCTGCAATACATCCTTAAGTTTTTGAGATAGCGGTAAAAGAGAATTTTTTAAACATTTCTAACTCAAGTATTTTCCAACCGATTTTGAATTTTTAAACGGTATTTAAAAGAATATATACTTTTTTATATTATTAATATAAATAAGTAGATAAGTTTTTAATAACAATTGAAATTTTCGATTTTTTTTAAAACGTTTTCAACTTTTACGTGATTTGTTTTTTGGAATCTTTTTTTAAAACAACAATATCCTTAAAGATAATATTTTTCCGAGTTAATTAAGTCTTCACTTGTTAAAATCAGTTTAAAATTGAAGTATTATAACTTTGTCAATTTTCAACCGATTTTAACAAGTGAAGTCTCATTTCACTCAGCAAAACATTGAATTTAAAAATATTGTTGTTTGAGAAGAAGTTCGAAAAAACTGTAAAAAAAAACTGAAAATTGTAATTATTATATATATTGAAGAAGTATCATAGCGTTGTAAATTTTCAACCGATTTCAATAAATGAAGACTCAATTTACTCAGGAAAACTCTATTTGTAAAATACTGTTGTTTTAGAAGAATATTTGAAATAAATCCTCGAAGAAGTTGAAAAAAGTTTAAAAAACTTGAAAGTTTTAATTTTTATCAAAAAAAAGTCTCTACCTTTTTATACTAATGATAAAGTATGTACTTTTCGAAAGACCAGGTAATTTTCTTTTGAATACTGTTCAAAAATTTTAAATCGGGCGTTGTGGTGTAATGGTTAGCGCGTTGGACTGTTACACGGATGGTCCTGGGTTCGATTCCCGGTGACGACAACATCAATTTAGAAAAATAATATATATGAGTTTTCTAACACTTATATGTATCGCTACACCCACCTTCGGTGTTCCCATAGCACTTAACCCCACCGAAGTAAAATAATGAATCAGGGCTATGAAACAAAAAGCTTCAATAAATTCGCCAACTCTACATCAGGTGGCGAGCAGCAACTGTTCTAACACTTATCATCTCTCGCAATTACAGTGTGGCCATCTTTGGAGCCCTTCATCTTTCACCACCTTTCATCTCTCCACTATCACCTTTCCAAAGAAAGCAACACATTAATTAATAGGAAGAATTTCCTGAGTGTTGCTTCTCTTTAAAAAAAAAAAAAAAAAAAAAAAAAAAAAAAAAAATAATGACTGAGTAACAAAATGTTTAAATGATCCAGTCGCAAAAACACTCGTTTACAGTAATCACGAAAAATTGAGGGAATATTGCAACTTCTCAAACCGGTTTGTAAGTTAGACTTACAATTTATACAAGGTCATTTGACGAGTGAATTTTCTGTGTAGCACAGTGTAATTTTATAAAAATATTTAGTTTATTTCAACAAAAAATTGCAAAATCAGCTAAAAGCTCTTTTATGTAGACTTTATATAAAAAATAATCGTTTTGAGTTCTTTTTTAACAATTAAAATTTAAACCAAAATAATATTGATGGGATGTTAAAACTTTGGAGAAATAAACTTTGCAGAACAAACTAAACAGTTTCGTTAATTTTTCTAAAGATAAAATGTTTGATAAGCCTCTTGAATCAAGGATGTCAGGCAATACAGCTAAAATACCGTTATCGATTCAAAAACCTTTCAACTGACTATCGTTATCCGTAAAATACCGTTACCGAAATAATGGAAATACCGTTATCCGTGAAATACCGTTAAACAGTCTCAGTAGTAGAAACCGTATTGGTTGCCAATCCAATGCTTCGGTTGTTGTGACCAACCAACTATCTGCCAAACTTCATAAATATAGAGGTTTTTTATATAAATTTCTTCACCGACAATTTCGATGTTTAGTAAGATATTTTGTTCATACTTGTGCATACATATCTGTCAAACTCTATATACACGAATAAGTTTTTCGTATTAATTTAACAGACAAGACCACTTTAAATGTATCGAAATCTTTAGCAAAACTAGCCTCTTATGAAAAGACGACAAAAATGTTTGTCTCCGATTTTGAAAATTTTTACACACATTGCAAACATAACAAAAACTATAGCTAAACTTTAAACCTCTTATAGTTTGAAAGTTTTAAGCTATCACAATTATAAACGCTACACAGAAAAAATTATCAACCTAAAATATCTAATTAAAGATTTGATTGGAATTTAATTTGTTTCTAAACAAATATTTAATTGAATCAATTAATATTTTAATTGACTTTTCAATATATAAATACATATTTTATTTTAGACGCAATTATCAATAGAAAATTTTCAGTATAAAATACCAAATACATTTGAAGTTAACAAACAAAACAAGCACACATACAAACAGACTCAGCATTGCAAAAAACACACATACCAACGTATAGATCACACACTTTTTTTGTGAGTATCATATTTTTCTTTTGCAGAAGTCATTCATAACTTTTTTTTTCCTTCTTAATTTTAATAAAAGGTTTAATTGATAGTATCATTGCCGTGATAAGTGCAAAATCAATTAAAATATTAATATTATATTAATTGATTCAATAAATTTTTTAATTGAAACCCGTTTTTAGTTTTTCTGTGTACAGAAAGAAAATTGTACAGCAATTTATCAATATTGGAACATTAAAAATAGAAGCAAATTTAATTGAAAAAATATGGAAAAAAAACATTTCATCAAATTGATGCAAACAGTAAAGATGTATTTGAAAAATAATAACGCTCATAGAGTAAAACCGAATACATTTATTATTAATATTTTTTTTTTACATTAGCAATGTTTTTGACTAAATATAGGTAATAATAGTTTTTAAACTTTGTTTTTCAAAATTGGGTCATTTTGACCCAAACGGGGCAGAATAGTTAATATATACGTACGCAGAAAACGTTATGGCCCATAATTATCAATTAAAGATTTGTTTAAATTCAAATTTGATTTCAATTAAATGTTTAATTGATACAATACTTTTTTAAATTACATATTTCAAAAAATGTCAATTAAAGATTTAATTTAATTATATGGAATTAAAAGTTTTGGTAAAAATGTTAAGTAATTTCAAAATATTTAGAAAAAAAATTTAAAGACCATAATTCTCATAACCTTTTAACTTAAAATGTTCGGGTAAATAGAAAAACATAAGTGAGTCACAAGTAAAGTCACATGAATGAAAATTTACAAAAGTAGAATTCAATAAGATATCTTCTAAGATATTAAGATATAACATTTCTAAATTTTCCCCATTTTTTTTTTTTTTTAATTTTCAATTACATTTTTCGAAATTTTAATTAAATTTTTTTATTAATAACATTAAAATTTTGAAAGATATAAATTTATAATTGATGCGCTTTAAAGTATAATTAGCCCTAATTCAATTAAACTCTTATTTGCATTTATAAATATTTTAATTAAATATCGATTTCAGTGTTTTCCATCAACAAATTTAAAAAAAAATTATACTTTTGATAGCAATTGTTTAATTTATTTAAAACATTTTATTGAAATTGTAATAAATATATTATTTTTTAATCAGAGCTAGCAAACGGACTCAGAACTAAATCAAAAATGGACTCATATAATATTATTAAAAATCAAATTTTTTGTATAAAAGTGCACACATAAAACAGTCTCAGTTGTGGCTACGACAACTATCGTAATGTTAAATTATATTTTTAGTCGGGAAAACTAATATTCAAAATTAAATTCCAAATAAGTATTATTACGTTCAACAAAATGTTATTGAAATTAAAAAACTTTTTTAATTTTTCTTGTATTGAAACCTGCCATTCAGATTAATAGTCCTTTGTCCTACTGATTGCACTACAATCATTCATTACCTTATTTGCTATTTAAATATTTGATTAATTTATTTTATTTAAAAAAATTTTTGTGTTTGTCTTTGCCGAGATTTGAACTCGGAAGTACGGAGTACAAGGCAAACTCTCCACCCACAACAACACAAACACTTATTATTGTTGAGTGCTTAATTTGAATTTAAATATTTTGTTAGGAAAACAAACATTGTCTCAAATTCGTTTACCAATAAAAATCATTAGTTGCTTCTATGAACAATGCAATCCACAATTCGGTTGGTACTACTGAACCTCTAATTTAGTGGCATATTTGATTGCGAATACCGTATTTGCAGTAACCACTTTTGAATATCGACAATTTTTTTTAAATTTTTCATAGATGGTACCAATTCTCTGGTATTATCATAAAATAAATAGTTGCTAAATAGTAGATCTACCGTACACAATTACTAACCGAATTTTATTTAAAAAGTTGATTGGAAATAACAATAATATGATAAATTGATTGTTTTTTAGTTCCTTTTCCCTGTTTTTAATTTCCAGTATAGTATTATATTAATTAATCGATTATTGCTAGTTCCAAATAAAAAAAAACGTTCTATCAAATAAATGTTAATGGTTTCGACCGAATTCCAACCCATCCTTTCTCTGGGTGTGCTTAATTTAAAAGAGCCTTTTTTGGACTCAAAAATCACTTAGAAAAATGAGTTTGTCAAGAAATGTGTCCCTCCTAAATCGGAGTCTTTTCTGAGTAATTTTTGAGTAATTTTTGAGTCAAAAAAAAAAATGAATCTGAATTTAACTCGTGATTGGAGAATCTTTTGAGGCATTTCTGAGTCCGAAAAAAAAACATTTTGAAGTCTTGTTTCAGGACTTTTGCTATTAAAATAATGATTTTTTTTGTCTTAAATATATTAACAAAACAATAAAACCACAAGTTAAGGGTGTACATTTGGAAGTAAATTTTATTTTATTATTAACTACAGAAAGTAAAAAAAAAAAACTTAAAACACAATCACAACACTTCCTTCTTTCGATTTATCTTGTTCCTTGTCATATTCTTGACACACTCGCTAACCGTTAATATTTACCGAGTTCAATCGAAATTTTAAATTTGTTCGTTTTCAAAAAAAAAAAATTTACATATAAAAATAATTTAAAAAAATTTTTTTTACAAAAATAATTGTTTTTTTTTAGCCTTTTTGGAAGGCCCAAAAAAACTATTATTCTCCAACTTTTCCGACTCATATTTGAATCAATTTGCTGATAAAATTATTTCCCTAATATTTTTTAGTCATTCTTGATTCGTCTGTAAAAGGAATATTTAAAAAATGTTTGATTCCAAAATAAGAGGGCTAAAAAATGCATTAGCTTTTTGAATCATTTTAGTGTCACGTATTTTGAGGGCTTACATTTAAAAAAACAATTTTTTAAAATTTCATTTAATTATAAACAATTAAAACATATATTTTTTGCAAATGTGCAATAATAAGTTGATTTTTTTAATTTTTTATTTAGTAATTTTTCATATCTTTTATTTGATTTTTATTTAATTTTTCATATCTTTTTATTAAATTTATTGTTTCAATCCGAAATTATTAAAGCATTTTTATTTTTTTCACTGAAACTTACCATTTTGCTAAATAAGATTTCTTTAAAAATCTTCTGAAAACGTTGTGATGTACTTGGTAGATTTTAAATATCCTTAATTTCCAAAATTATTATGTTTTTTTTTTATAACGTTACACTGTTTCTTTTTACACAAAATGCTTTAGAAAAACACTTGTTGTGTGTGCAACACTTATTTTTCAAATCCTTGTGTCAGTTACTTTTTATAGTAATTTAATTTTTAATAAAACAAAATTTTAATTGTATTTTCTGTTACCAAATAACTAGTTGTTTTCACTTGGCATATATTTTTATTGTTTAAAGATATTTTTTCTTAATTTTTTTATAAATTGTTATTTTTTTGTAGCACTTTTAATTTATTTTATATAAATTTTTTTTGAACACAAAATTATATAAAATCAATTTTTTGTTTATTTTTTTTTTTTTTTCTTTAATTTATTTTAATTTTTTGAAAAACATTTTTTTTTAATTATTATTTTCTCTTTTTTTATTTATTTTATTTATTTAAAGCTTAAACTCTCCAAGCCAACAAAAATTAATATCCAAAAATAATAATTGTGTTGTATTAACTGGTGCGGTGCTGGTGGTGGAGTAGAGGTCCAACAAACAACGTTTTCGTTCAAATCAAAATCACTGTAATAAGTTTCATTTCGCTTTGTTGCTTTACTTTTATACGAGCCCAAAGTCTCAGCTTTAACTTGAGTTAAGTTTTTTTAAAATTCTGAGTGTTAAAGTTGGGAGACTGTATGACTGACTATTGTGTCTTGAACATTGAGTGGTTTTTGTGTCTTTCTTTCACATCGTTCATATGTAGAGAAGAGTTTTGAATTTGTTGGCATTGTAAATCAATGCAAAAGTATTAGTGGTGGATTTTATATTGTTTATACTAATTTTTAATATTTATCTTAAGTTGTGTTTTCTTAGTTTTAAATTCCTCTTACAGATCGGTCATATACTAGAGAATATTTTTGTTTCAATCTCTTAAACTTGATTACAGCCACCTGTAATATAATTAAAGTTTTAAGAAAAATCTCTATTTTTTTCCATTTCCATTATTCCCAGCATCGCATACCAAGTCTAGTATAACAGTTTTTGTTTTTCAAATTGTGTAGAGATTTTGTTTTAAAATGCTTTTTACAAAACAGGTGTTGAGTTTCATTCGGCAGATTGCAAATGTATAGTGGAAAGTTTATGTATTGCTAAAATGCATGGATGGTAACCGATTCGAGTGCTGGTATCGGTAAGGGCAACGATATTTTATTTTTATTTTGGTAACGGTGTTTTAAGGGGTAACAATATTTCAGTTATTTCGGTAACGATTTTTTACCGTTAACGGTATTTTAGTTTTTTCGGTAGCAGTATATTAGCGGTAACGGTATTTTAGTTATTTCGATAATGTTATTTTAGGGATAACGGCTTTTCAGTTATTTCGGTAACGGTATTTTAGGGGTAACGTTATTTAAGTTATTCAGGTAATGTTAAGGCACACCGATATTTTTAGCCCCATTATGCCCGAGTTTTGATGACTGGCTAGTGTATGATCAAACTTGGGGAAAATATATCTGGTTACAGCGATTTTTTTTTTTTTTCAGAACTTGTCAGATTATTTCGGTACCGGTATTTAAAGTATAACGGTATTTCAATTATTTCGATAATGGTATTTTAGCGATAACGCTATTTTAAGGTTATTGATATGTTAGTTATATCGATAAAGGTATTTCAATTATTTCGGTAACGGTATTTTAGGGATAACGGTATTTCAAATATTTCGGTAACGGTATTTTAGGGATAACGATAGTGAGTTGAAAGTGTTTTGAATCGATAACGGTATTTTAGCGTTATTGCCTGCCATCCCTGCTTAAATGTATTGAAACTCAGTTTTGTTGAATAGTTTTTTCAACGATCGATCATCTTCTAATAGTACGTATGTATGTATGCATGGGTTTGTGGAGTCATTTAGGGTTAAGAAAATATTGACATGTGGAAACATTCTCGATTATATCGAATAATTTAGAATCAATTCTAATAATTAATATTTGTGTATAATTAGTTTTAACAAATTATTGACGTCTGTTTCAAATTGTTTATCTCTTGTATATTATTATAAAGCTAATAAGATTCTATATTGTGTACAGTGTTGCCAGGTTTGTTGAGCATAAAATTATAAAATTTTTCAGAAAAAATCGTCAAAATCGTCATCATATATTAAAAAATCCATAAAATAAAAAATATTTGTTATATTAAAAAAAAAAACTAAAAGCCAATACTTTAATTCATATTTTAAGTGCAACACGATTTTTGACACTTTTCTATGATTTAAACTTTAAAAATGATGATATTTTACAGGGATGGCACTTTACGATTTAATTCAAGGATTTTGTAAACCAGGATTAGACCTTCTGTTTTTAAGGTATTTTAATTTAGAATATAAATATTAGAGTTAATTTTGAAAAATAGATTTTTGGATATTATCACTTTTTAGAAGGTTTTTGTATCAATAAAAATAATGGCGTATTTTTTTTTTAATTCCAACTCCTTCCCGTGCCTATAGGCGACTCAAATCGCGGATTTTGGTTCCCTTTTCCCATACATCAAAAACGGCTGAATATATGTCAAATCTGACTTCACTATTCCATTCTACATATCTTTATTTTTAACTAAACACGAGTTGTTCAGGAGCGAAATTTTACCAACAAGTTGTTCGGAGTGTGGTCCAAAAAATTAATTAAAAAAAAATAAGAGAATTTTTCTTTATATATACAATGAAAAAGTACTCCTAGCTGAGAAAAATTGTGCCCAGAAAGGTTTTCTTAATGCAATCGAACAAGCTAAAAATATACAATCAACAAGTATTTACACCGAACAATTTGTTGGTAAAATTTCGCGCCTGAACAACTCGTGTTTAGTTAAAAATAAAGATATGTAGAATGGAATAGTGAAGTCAGATTTGACATATATTCAGCCGTTTTTGTTGTATGGGAAAAGGGACCCAAAATCCGCAATTTGACGCCTATTGGCACGGGAAGGAGTTGGAATTAAAAAAAAAAAAATATGTCATTATTTTTATTGATACAAAAACCTTCTAAAAAGTGGTAATATCCAGAAATCAAAATCAATTATAATAAATATAATAGACAAAAAAATATTTTTTAAATGTTTCGAAAATTACTTGAGTTTGAAAATTTTAGTAATTTTCAAAACAGTTAAAAACTAATTTCTTTCTCTTATATTTATATTCTAAATTTAAATACCTTAAGAATTCATAAAAATAAATAATTAAATAAATTATATTAATATGCGGTTAAATGAGACTGTGTTAAAATTCTAACCCACCAAACTAAAATATTTTTGCGCGTTACCAAACAGACTCGTTGTCGTGCAACCTCGATCACAAGCGCGGCACATACATAATGGCTAATCCTGGTTTATATAATCCTTAAATTAAATTGTTAATCCCTTCTACATAATTCTGTGAACAACATTTCAGTAGAGGCGTTCTCTGCTACTCTAAGGTACTCAACCGGTCCTCTTTATTTTTCTTCAAACGCTCGCTCCAACTCAGTAACCAACCAATTTAGGTTGTGTTGACACAACTTAGGTTTGAAGGTAAAACATTGTGTTTAAGGTGTTTAAATTGGGTTTGATACTGTGTTGCCAGATAATTTCTTTCGAAATATCATAAATCACTCCGCAAAAATTATAAAATCTGCTATATCACAAGAAAAAAAAATATACTTAAAATCTGCTTAGCTAAAAAATCAAAAAGTCTTGTAATATATGTTATGCTAAAAAATAGGATAATGATTCCGTACATGTCGGAGAGTCCGTAAAAATGTTGCTTGGCATCTTATTTTCTTTAATTCTTAAATTTGGATTTCCATTAACGCATTAAAATATATCGCTTTACATAACAATAGACTCTGAAATTTTCGACTATTTCATGTCTTTCAGTTTTGGTTCGGTTTTGATATTTCTAAAATTTCGTCAAAATCGTATGATAAACAAAAAAGCAACTGTAAAAAATTAATGTAAAATCATAAAACAGTCATTTGATGTGGTTTGTTTTTTTTAAAATGAACTACAAGGTTAGTAAAAAATTTAATTAATTCTGCAAATTACTGACATTTACATTAAAAATAAAGAAACTGTATTATAACCCAAACAACTACATAAATTTTAAAACAGAAGTTCCCTGAGTGTATGTGTTCATTTTAAAACTGTTAAAAAATTAGTGTTTTATATAAAATATTAAATAAACGCACGATAAATATTTAGTGGTTTGTTATGTTTTTAATGTAAAATCCGATATTAATATTGTCATAAATGATGGCATCATTAGCGATATCATTTTCGATATCGATACCAGATTGGACTATGGCGATAGCGAAAACGGTATTATAACACAGTGCAACACGAAAAAAAATAACCATATACGGACACCATTACGTGATAAAATACTAAAAAAAAAGACCCGTGTCTCCCAATTTTTCCCAAAGTCATCTCCTTTTTTGTTTATGGGCCGCGAAAGATTTGGGGCCTCGGTATCATTTTCGCAAAAAAGTGATCATTTTCTCAGGCTCATATCTTGCAAACCGTTCAGAATTTCGATTTACTCTCTATGGCAAAGTTGTAGCTCTTGTCATAAAGAACAATATAAACATATGCGAACATATAAAATCAAAAAAACTTCACCTTCCAGATCAAAATCGCAAAAAACTTAAAAAAATTTGATTTTTTTTACCTTTTTTCCCGTGTTCAGGTCCATAGGTAGCAAACCGTTCAAAATTCAAGGAAACAATCAACTACAAAAATTTACCTAAGATCTCAATAAACAAATTTCTAGAACATATAAACTTCCTGGGAATTGGGTTTGCTACCTATGCACCTGAACAGGAGAAAAAAGGAAAAAAATATGAAATTAAAAATTTTTTCACTTTTGCGCGCTACCTAAACAGTGTTAAGAATCATCTCTAGGAAGTTTATATGTTTTAGAAATTTGTTTATTGAGATCTTAGGTAAATTTTTGTAGTAGATTGTTTCCTTGAATTTTGAACGGTTTGCTACCTATGGACCTGAACACGGGAAAAAAGGTAAAAAAAATCGAATTTTTTTAAGTTTTTTGCGATTTTGATCTGGAAGGTGAAGTTTTTTTTTGATTTTATATGTTCGCAATTTTTGTTCTTTATGACAAGAGCTACAACTTTGCCATAGAGAGTAAATCGAAATTCTGAACGGTTTGCAAGATATGAGCCTGAGAAAATGATCACTTTTTTGCGAAAATGATACCGAGGCCCCAAATCTTTGGCGGCCCATAAACAAAAAAGGAGATGACTTTGGGAAAAATTTGGAGACACGGATCTTTTTTTTTTAGTCTTTTATCACGTAGTGGTGTCCGTATATGGTTATTTTGCCATGACTTAAAAAATTACACACAGTGTAATTATATGAAAAATCGATATAGTTGGTAAATTACAAACAAATTATCGTTTACTTAACACAAGGCAAAACTATGTCACTTTACAGGATTTTCGGTTGCAATCCACCTTTTGTTAAATTTAAAAAAAAAAAAAATCTTAAGTGCCCTTTAAACGCAAAACAATCGTTTTAAAAAAAAACGAAGAACACAAATTTTAGATGCTAGATTACCGAACATTTTTACCATCAAAATTACCGACATTCCTCTGCGAAGGTGCACAGAGGAAACATTTTCCTGCTGCGAATCGAATTTGTTGTCAAATGAACGGTTTTGTTGGGGTTATCGTATTTTTTTTTTGTTAACGTAAACAAATATGTACAAAATCTCCCGAATTCTCTACAAAGCACAATATGAATTTATAAAATAAATCCATATTGGATTTAGTTGGATTTAATTCCTTAATTAAAGAATTAAAGAATTAATTAATGCAATTATTGCAAAATTTTATTTTATGTCATAAATAAAAATAAAGTTTTTTTTTTTAATTTCATCGAAATATGTAATATTATTTCCAAAATAGTTCCAGGAATTTTTTAAGAATGACAAATAAACATGTTTTGCGGACTTATTAAACTTTTGTCCAAGAATCGTTTTTTTGGAAGCAAAAAATCGTCCTATCATCATTTAGTTATTTTGGGTACTAAAAATCGCCAAAATGACGATAAATCGTCAATCCTAGGCAACACTGTTTGTGTAATGTTTATTAATAAGATAAATTTATACAAATATACACTTACAAATTTTCCCCTTTAAATCTACTAAATTGTTTTTTTTTTCCTTAATTCAATACGTTGTAATTTTTGTTTTAAACAAATGTATTTATTTTTAATTGTTAATAAATTATCAGTAAAAACAATAGATTTTAATATGTAACACCATGGTTTGCAAACACTAACCGTAAAATACCGATAACGATTCAATACCGTTTCAAGGAACTGTTTTTAACCTTAAAATAACACTAACGAAATAACTAAAAATACCGATAACCCTAAAATACCCTAACGAAATAACATAAATACCGTTAACCTAAAATAACCCTAACGAAATAATTCTTAAATATCAATAACCTTAAAATATCCTAACGAAATACATAATTTTTGTTCACTCAAAAACAAAATAAGGGTAAATTTTTTTTAATCATAAATACATACATACACATCGTTCATTGAACGAAGGAACATTAAAAAATTATCGTTTTTTGACCTCATATCATGCGACATTCTTTATTTTGTGAGCAGAAAGACTCTATTGAACAATATATTAAAATTTTAAAAACTCGCGATTTCATTCACGCTTTCAATTTTTTAAATTTGAAAAAATTTTAAAACTAGTGAACTTTGATTATCTACAATTTCTATAAAGGCTACTTCAAAAATTAAAAAGCTTCGGCAAGCTACTTTTACTTAAATAACATATTCTTTATAAAATGCATTTTTACAGCTGTTGCAATTTTGGAGTGCATTTTCCACTTTTTAATCAAGGTGTGCTAGATATTGCTGTTATCTGAAATATATATATACCAGTGTTGCCACTTGTTGTGTAATTACACAAATTGAGTGTAATTTTTACTTGCTTGTGTAGTCCATGTGCAAATTATGTGTAATTCTAAATTTAAATAATTATTGTCTCTTTTGATACATTTTAGATTCTGAGCATTTTTTATTAAAAACTTTGAGATTCTGATTATTTTTTATAAGAATTGATTAATTTAAAGAACTCCTTGATTATCAGAACATTTTTCTATATCCTAAGGACAATTCAATGAAGTTATCCCTATAATTGTAAAGATATTTTTATGAAGAAAACTTCAAACATATTAAGTAGTTTTTATAACCAGAAACCCTGTTTAATTCTGAGGGTGTATTTTGACATTTAAATGCTCAACAGCGTCGATTTAAATGAAAATGTGTTTTTATGGTGTGAAATGAACCTGCGTACCACGATTTGTAAAATAATTCCAAATTTTAAATTAGATTTTACACACAAATGAAGTGACTGTTTGTGATATCAAACATGTCTCGTAGAGCATTTTTCTAACTTCTATTTTTTTTTAAATTGGCCCGAACAATGGGAAATTGTAAATACAAACACCCCATTGCTGATTTTTTTTGTAATTTTGAATTTGAGGTTTTAAAGAATTTTTATATGAAAACCTACAATGTACAGACATTTCAAAAAAAAAATTATAAAATAATTACAAATTCAATTGTTGGTGCCTACTGTTTTCTCTGTGCACACATCCAAATTAAAAAAAAAATCTAAAAAATTTTATTCTGTAAATTTCCTAGTGGGCCATTACACGAAATAATAATTTTTATCAAGTGGAAATTTTTTTTATCCATATGTCATAATTATTATGTCATAATTTAAATTAAGTTGCATGGGTCTTTTTTGTCCCCGGCCATAAAGGGTTAAAGATTTTTTGAATATAAGTAAAGCTAATAATAGTCTAATAAAATTTAAGTGATATTGTCCGAAAATAATGAAAGGTGTTATTCTGTAAATTTTCCAGTGGGATTTGTTTTAGTAGATAGTGTAAAAATTAAACCTATATGGATCAAGTTACATGAAAAACTTATATTTATCAAGATGAGATTGTTTTTTTTATACATTTAGAGCCTTTTCACACTTGAAGTCATAATTAAAATTAAGTTCCATGGGTCTTTTTTGTCCCCAGGCCGCTAAGAGTTACAGATTTTTTAGATAAAACTAAAAAGCAAAGAGTAAAATCTAAATTTTTTTTATATAAATAGATAATTTTTGGT
Source organism: Delia radicum (assembly GCA_021234595.1). Lineage (NCBI taxonomy): Eukaryota > Metazoa > Arthropoda > Insecta > Diptera > Anthomyiidae > Delia > Delia radicum. The sequence goes on along the minus strand of CM037851.1, from coordinate 318,269,726 downwards.
CTTCAAAGTTCAGTAACGCCATGATGCTTGTTAGAAAGGGAACCCTGGAGGAGATAGCTCTTCTAATACTTCGGGTTCTGATGAGATCTTTAGCCAACATGTTTGATCTGCTTTATTTTTGTAAATATTTTTTTTTTTTTTTTTTTTTTTTTTTTTTTTTTTTTTTTAAGTTTATGAAAAAGTTTCATTGTTTTTATGAAACTCTTTTTCATTAAACTTTTTTTTTATTTTTTCTTACATTACATTACATTATTCATTATTTAAATTCGATGATGCCTCAGCGCCTTAAAGACATTGTTGAGGCAAGCTGGCAAAAAGTATAACATATTATTTACATTTCATTACGTACCTATTTATTTACAGATTAAAAAATAAATAAATAATAAAAAAAAAAATAAAGTAAGAAAATACAAACGTACTTATATAAATTGTCATATATATAAACCATAATAGAAAAAGAAAATATACAAAACGAAATATTCACATCAGAAGATCTTCAATATGTTGCAACAAATGTTCTTTCAGCAATCTTTTAAAGGTTGTAGTCACCGAGGAGGAGGTTTACAGTGAAATTTTGCTAACAAAGGATAATTTTAAATCATGATGGCCTTTGTGCTCATTTTTTAAAAAAATGTGCCTTGGCGTTAAGATTTGCGCTAACGTATATTTTTAATTTATCTCTTAAAGAGGGTGTTTTGTTGACCGGTGGAAGTCTGCAATGATAACTCCAATTTTTAAAGATGGAAAGAGGGATGACGTAACTTGTTACAGACCTATTTCTAAATTATCTTGTGTCTCAAAAATATTTGGGCATGTCATCTATAAAAGATTGTTTTTTCTTACAAAGTCGTGGATAACACCTTATCAACACGGGGTTTTTTACGGGTAGATCAACGACAACGAACCTTACTGTATTTAGTGAATATTGTATTAAAGCTCTGGAACAGGGTAATCAAGTTGACTCTATTTATACCGATTTTTCAAGAGCTTTTGACAAAGTGTCTCATACCATTCTGTTTTTAAAATTACATCAGTTTGGTCCAGGGACCGAAAATAACAGTTATTTTCAAATTTTTAAACAAAAAAATCAATTAGAAGTAAATGTCGGAAAACTGTTTCAAGTATACCATTTTGGTCCTTATGAACTAGTCTATAATAAAATGCATTGTTTTTTAAAATTTTGATTTTTATTATTTTTAGCAAAAATAAAAATTTTTTTTTGATTTTTATTTTTATTTTTTTGAGCAAAAATAAAAAATATTTTTTGATTTTTATTTTTTTCGAGCAAAAATAAAAGTTATTTTTTGATTATTATTTTTTCGAGCAAAAATAAAAGTTATTTTTTGATTTTTATTTTTTCGGGCAAAAATAAAAGTTATATTTTGATTTTTTCGAGCAAAACTAAAAGTTATTTTTTGATTTTTATTTTTTCGAGCAAAAATAAAAGTAATTTTTTGATTTTTATTTTTTCGAGCAAAAATAAAAGTTATTTTTTGATTTTTATTTTTTCGAGCAAAAATAAAAGTTATTTTTTGGTTTTTATTTTTTCGGGCAAAAGTAAAAGTTCTTTTTTGATTTTTATTTTTTTTTTATATAGACTCCTTTCACTGGCGCGCGATGGCCAAAAATGTTAATTTAGGGTTCCTTTTACTACAGACCAAAAAGGGGGTAATTTATATGAAGTGTGAACCTGGCATTCGATTCTACGCAAAAACTTATTTAAAACACAAGTTTTCCCTGGCTTTAAAGTGCACCGTTTAGTTAATAGAGCGGACAACTGAGAATAATGGTGCAACAATTTTTGGCATATCGCTAGCCGCTAAAAAGTTATTAAGGTAACAATTTTGAAAGCATAATAAAAATATTTTTTTTAGCATACACAATGAAAAAGGAGTTTGAGCTAAGAAAATTGCCACAAAAAATATTTTTTTTTCCGACCACTCTATTTCGTAAATGGTAAACTTTAAAAACGGCTAAAAAGTTTTTTAAAATAATTTTTGGTGTTGAATAGAGAGGTGAATTCAAGTTTCATTTTTGCTCTTCATGAAAAGGGCTTCTAAAACAACGATTTTAGCCGCAGCGCGCTGGTGGAAGAAGTTGGAATTAAAAAAAATAATAACGCCAATTTTATAATTGATGCCAAAACATTTTAAAACGTGATGATATCCCAAATCAAAGCAAATTTATTATTTTCTTACGAACTCTTGTAAATAAATTCATACCAAATATTAAAAACACTATGTTTCATAATCCGAAATAAAAAATCAAAAAAGTTCTGAAATCTGTGTGCATTTTGTTTTTAAATAGTCTCAAATTAATTTTTTTCTTGTTTTACCTTAAAACATACATTAATCCAGGGCAAAATTTTAGAAATCGGTCCACATTTACAAAAGTTGCACCATCCCATAGAATTTGTATACACGAAGTACACTGTATGAATTATCCTTCAAGATATCAATGAAATAATTTCCAAGAATTTTTTTCGTAGATTCAATGAAGAATTACATTATATCCTAAAAATTTAATTAATACTAAGAAATTTTTCATAAACTTTTTTCATAAAATTTCATTGTTTCATAAAAAAAAAATTAATTCAAAAAATTCAGATTTAATTCTCAAGTATTCAACATTTCATTAATTTTGGCCTTCATGAAATTGTTTAAAAAATCATATAAAGCGGTTCATTGGCTTAGTTCCAATGCAGTTTTCAATACATCTACAAAGAGTTTTATTAATTCAAGGAAACTTCTTAATATTAAAAAATTGTATTAAACTGTTTCATAAATTTTATAAACGCTTTATTGTCGGAATGATTCATTAGTTTTATGAATATTTTCATCAATTCTAGAAGCATCTCAAAAACATTGACTTTAATGAAAACTGTTTTACGGATTCTATGAAACAGGTTTCATATGCTGCAGTGAAGATAATTCTCTCAGTGTAGTCAACTTTGACAGTCTGTAAATGCCTGGTATTCTAAAACAGGGTGTCTCGATCGCAATAGCTCAAAAGCTCAAAAATATTTAAATTTACACTCAAAATAATCCATTCGAAAATACACTCAAAATGTTGTTAATTTTACGAAAGTTTTGGCTATTTTGACTTTACGAAAAATTTTGTTATATGCACAAATGATATTTCGTTTCCAATTTATTTGTATATTTTACGAAATTTTGTAAAAACTCAAAAAAAAATTTTTCGACATATAAAAATTTTGTTAAAATACAAAATAGTTTTATACATTTACTTATATTTTACAAAATTTTATTGTATGATTTACGAAAATTTTGTAATTATAAAATTTTTGTATACTTTGTATTCAAATAAAATTTACGAAAACTTTTAAACTTATGAAATTTGTTATACACGAAAATTGTTGTAATATTTACAAAATGTTTGTACATTATACGAAAAACAATTTACCAAAATTAAATTTAAATTTTTAAGCATGTATTATTAGGAGTGTAGTTCAAAATTTTAGGGTGTTTTTTTATATTCAGATAATTTAAAAATATGTACTATTTTTGTGATCAAATTCAACCAAATGTCAAAATTTTTATTTAATATTTACTCAAAATTGTATGGACTTACCAAATGCTTGTAGGGAAATAAATACAAAGTGCAAGTTAAAATTTTTTGTCATGAAATTTATTAAAATAAAATTGAAACAAAATCAAGTTCCATTTAATGTATAATGAGAACAATTAGTAACGAGTTTATTAACTTCTGCCATTAAGAAGTTATTTTTTTAAATACTAAATATTTTTGTTTATTTTTTGTAAAAACTTGTTAAAATTTTTTTTTTTTAAATAATTGTTAATTATTATGCAGAGAAAATTTGACTGCAATAAAATTTTTCAATCATATAAATGTGCATTAAATCGATAAAAAGTTCATTATTCCAAAGAAACTTTATGATTTGCAACAAAAATGTATGTACTCATTAAGACCATGTCATAGATTCGCTGGACATTTTTCAACCAAACCTTGTAGGTACATATTTATATACAATTTTATCCAGAAATGTTTGTAATTTGTATGCCCTAAAGAAACCTCTAGTTTAAATATTACACCGTGCGACTGTAGTTTTCAAACATTTACAAAACACTCAAAGTTCGGTTTAACGGGTGATATATTGTCAGGCCCATTCGTTATATCGAAATATTTGTTACATCGTACTAAATCGACTACACATTTTAATATTTCTCAAAGTGATGAGTTTATTGAAAATTAAAAATAAAATTGTAATTTCGTGTGTACTCCTAAATTAAAAGGCTCGCCAACAAGAAATCCTCCTTCCATTGCACGTTTTTTTATTTTGTTAATTTTTACATATTTTGTACCAAGTGTTTGAGTTTTCTGTCCACTCTACTGCCTAAACGGTGCACTTTAAAAACTGGGGAAAAAGTTTTTTTATATAAATTTTTGATGTCGAATTGAAAGGTGAATTTAAATATCATATAAATGTAGCTTTTCCAGCATTTTTGGCCTAATTGCGCATGTGGAAGGAGTTGAAATTTTAAAAAAATAATATCGCCATTTTTTTTATTGATACAAAAACATTTTAAAAAGTGATCATTTTGGTTTTTACGCCATATCAAAAATGTTGCATAAACTAAGTGTAAGATATGAACATACATCGAAATATTTTGCCACACATATAAGCATATATAATTATATCAATTTGTATATGAGTATATAGAAACTCTTTTCATCGGGTTGTTAAAAATATGCACTTTTTTAAATTTTATGTTCGCTGCCTTGTGATCGATGTGTTATTACCAGGGAACCAGAAATATTCTCTAAAACATCGATTTCATGTCCATAAAAAATGCAAAAAATTAAATTTTCGAAATGGTTTGAATTCCCAAAATTAGTGTTACAACCCCCAGAAAATGTTGAAAAAAACTTTGGATTAAAAAAAAAACGAGAAATATGATAAGAAAATGCTTTTGCTTTAAAAAGTACAAAAAAAAAAGGATTTTCTCCCAAAAATATATTATTATGATCAAAATATTAAAAAAAACGCAGTTAAGAGCAAAATGTGCAGAAATATGCTTTAATAAATCGATGCCAGAATTCGCACAGCAAAAAAACATGATGCAGCATATTTCTGGTTGCCCTGTTTATTACATTTTGAAGAGCTGTTCGATTTGGACACCTGTTGGTTGGAAATGTTAAGAAGTAGAAGTGAATAAATAAAAAAGTAAATTAATCTTTTCTTTGGTAGAAAATTGGAAATATTTAGTGATTTATAAATAAATTTATTTAAATAAATATTTAAAATTATAGTATATATGCTTCATTTGCTTCATACATGTCCACCTGCCTTAACGAAAATCGAGTTAATATTTACATGAATGATCATACATGTCCATACAAAAATGAGGTTATATTTAAATGTATGATTGCATATGAACACCTATGAGCATATATTAATCATATATGGAGGTGCATGGACATTTATAGACTCGAATATCTTCATTTCTAAACATAAACATTGTGGGCGTTGTGGTGTAATGGTTAGCGCGTTGGACTTTTACACAGAAGGTGCCGGGTTCGATCCCCGGTGCCGGCAACATCAAATTAATATGTATGAGTTTTTTCTATCCCTCATACGTATCGCAATGTCCACCTTCGGTGTTCCCATAGCAATTAACCCCACCGAAGTAAAATAATGAATCAGGGCTATGAACCAAAAAGCTTCAATAAGTTCGCCAACTCTCCATCAAGTGGCGAGCAACAACTGTTCTAAGACTTATCATCTCGCGCAATTACAGTGTTGCCATGTCTGAAGCCCTTCATCTTTCCCCACCTTTTATCTCTATACTATCCCTTTCCAAAGAAAGCAACACACTAAATGTAGGAAGTATTTCCTGAGTGTTGCCTATTTAAAAAAAAAAAAAATAAGTGAGTTCATACATGTTCATAAATGAATACACACAGTGGTGTGAAAAATAATAGAGCCACCCCCAAAACTCAATTTCAATACTTAAAATATTATACAGATAATAATTTTCTTTAAACTGTTTTGTTGTTTTTTATTAGGTATTATTGTAATATAAACAAAAAACATAAATTAAATATTTGAATTCATTGCTCTAAAAATTAAAATAAAAAAATTCGGTATATACAATTATTTTTTCTGTGAAAAAAAATAGAACCATCTAAACAAACCTCCTAAAATTATTAAAAGAAAATATAAATAATATGTTTAATAAAATAATTGCTCACACAACTGCTTATACCACCTCAGTACTTAGTAGAACTGTCCTTATTTTTTATTACTGCGAAGCAGCGCTTCGGCATAGAGTCAACTAACTTTTGACAAGTCGTGACTGGAATATTCTTCCATGCAGTCGCAACCATTGTCCACAGCTCATCTTTATTTGATAGATTCTTTCCTCTAAGACATCTTTTAACCTCGCCCCACAAGTTTTCGGCGGGATTTAGGTATGGTGACTGTGAAGGCCATCCCAAAGCCTTCACATGGTTGTTCCTGAACCGAGCCTTTGCCAACTTCGATGAATGTTTCGGATCATTGTCTTGTTGGAATATCCATTCAAGCCGCATTTCCCACTCAGCATAAGCCATCATGACTTCCATTAAAATATTTGTATAAAATGTTGCATCTATTATATCCTGTATGCGATATAAGGGTCCGACTCCATAATATGAAAAGCATCCCCATACCATAATATTACCCCCTCCATGTTTAACGGTTTTAATGGTATATTGAGGACAAAATTCTTTGTTTTTGGGTTTCCGAACTTGAAGAGAACTTCAATCCGAGTTAAATAAATTTACTTTGGTCTCATCCGACCACAAAATATTACGCCATTAATATACGGGCCAATTTATGTAAATTGTGAAATCATTATGTTCCCAGCAAAAAAATTCCAAAAAGGTAAGCGGGTTTGTAATCAAGTATTTTGGGCAGAACGCATTCCTTACTAGATTACCTACTCGATTCTTTTAACAGGGCGTGAGACTAAAATAATTGATTCTTTAGAATTGATTATTTTTTTTACCGAAGAACCATTTACTTTATATTTTTAAGAACTACATACATTTTTTAATAAAGAAATAGTTCCATTATAAAACTACGAAGTACTTACACAAAAAATAAATAAATAGTTCCCTAGAAAAATAAGAAGTACTTACATTAAAAAAGAAGTAGTTCCATAAGTAAATTCAACTTTTACTCACACGTGATTCTCCTAGGCTACTCAAATATAACGATCTAAACTCATACGGAAATAAAATCCTAAAAGTGAAACATCGAATTGTTATGATAACATGGGTTTTTCATAATTTTGGAGCTATAAACCACGAAAATATAAATTTAAAAAAAAAAAGAACAATTCAAAATTGAAAAACAAAAATATGACTCACGCACAATCACCCTCGAAATTTTTTTTACACTCACTCACGATAACGTCAGTAATTTCAACTTCCACTCACAATTTTCTGCTGACGTGCGCATCCCTAATTTATACCTAACCACAGTTTAACAAAATTTAGGCAACATGCAATTTACTGCAAATAAAAATTTGTTTGAAAAAATATATGAGACAAATTCTTTAAAATTGTATAACTTCTTTTTTCAAAATTAGGAACTACTTCCAATAACGTCCTTTTATTAAGAAAAAGTATATGATTACTTCTTGAGTTGGTTGGTTGGTTGGTTTAAGTGGCAGCTCACGCTACTCGTGAGCATCAAGTAGAGTCAAAAAGCGACTCCGTTTTGAAGAGACCACACTACCCGTAAGGAACTGGTACCCGGAGTACTAGACCCACCCTGTTCGGTTAAGATAACGTATGAGATCACCGAATCCCACACGTGATATTACCGAGAGGTCGTCCAGTATATGGTCACCCAAGATCCGGAGTCGAATATTCTGCAGCGCCGGACAATCGCAGAGAAGGTGCTCCACAGTCTCCTCCTCGCCCGGTATGCCGCAGCTGCGACAATGCGAACCGCGTACAATCCCAAGTCTAATGCCATGCCTACCAATCAGCCAGTGACCGGTCAGAACAGCCGTCAGCCTCGAGACATCCCTCCTGCTCCTGCTCAGGAGAGAGTTTGTACGCACTAGGTCGTAGTTGGGCCACGTAAGTCTCGCGGTCCTACAGGTATCCAAATTATGCCACCTGTCCCCCGCCCTGCGAGTACAAAAAGTTATACATATAAGTTAATAACTTTGTTATTTTCTTTTAAGTAAATAATTACTTTGTTATTGAGTTCATGCTTTCTGGTTTAAATTTAAAGAATTGATTACAATACTACTTGCTTTTTGACTCTATCGTTGGAATGAGTTTGGTATTGCAGTTACTAAATTTGGCAATGAGATATGTAAGCAAGTGTGGGCATCACCTTCTTTTTGGAATGTGTAATTTTTTCCTGGGTTATTATGGAGTCGGACCCTTATATCGCATACAGGATATAATAATAGTATTGTTTGTGTAAAATAAAGTCTCTTTATTGTCATCATTTTAAAAAATTTTCGCAAAATAAATATTTGTATTTTTTGTTTTTTCTTCAACAAATTATAAAAAAGTTAAGTCTAGCTTAAAATTGTATTAAAAAATAAAAATATTTTTCTATAAATTAAGTCGTACTAAAGTGGTATATTGTTATATTAATTTAAAATTTTTTTTCCTTCAAAAAAATTTTTTTTTTCATAAAAATAATAAAATAAAACTAAAGACTTTATTAAAATATTACAAAAAATATATTTTGTTTTTCTAATCACAGAAAAAATTATGAGCCAAAAATATCTAATTAATCGATTGTTTGAATATCAATGGCAATTTAAACAATTTTTTTAATTGATTCAATTAAAAAATTTATTGAATTTTCTAATATATCCATACAGTGTTGACAACATGTAAACAAAATTTTTAAAAACTTGGCAAACTATTTTTTTATATTTTATTTAGATTAAATAATCAAACAAAGGTTTAATTATATCAATATATTATTTAATTTGTAAATAAAAAGAAAAAAAAATTGCAAATGATTAACTTTTAATAAGTTGAATAGTTTACCGATTTCAAATACACGCAAAATCGTAGTTATTTCACTAGAGTTTGCAACACTCTTTTTGTTAGATATTCGTGTACGCACGAAAACTTAATTTAGTTTCGTGTTTTATCTGTGGTAATAAAAGTGCACATGTGGATTTAAATGAACCTTATCGAAAAAGGACAATTAAACTATTATTTTTGTAAATAATTAAATTTTCAATAAGTATAAGTGTCATTAACTATCATTTTAAAGTTGTGTGTGATTTTTTAAGAAAGCAATTCAATTACAAGAAAAAGTTCAAGACAAGCAAAACAAAAATTTTGTCTTTATTTTTATTTGTTTTCTTATAATACATTTTTATATTAAAAAGCTTTAATTTTATTATAAATAAAATGTCAATTTAATTTACAAACCTACATTTCTTTTTTTATTTAATGGGGGGCATATAATAAAAATAAAAAAATCCAAGTTTTCAACTAAAACTACCATTGTTTTCTCTCAAGTTTCAATTAAAGTTTTAATCAATTTAACTAAACTTTTCAATTGAGGTTGTAAAGAAAAACAATAACTCTTTTAATTGATATTATTATTATTTTAATTGAAAGAGTTTTTAATAAACTGTCTGCCAATTTTTTTTAGTTAATACTATCATTTCAGTGGTAGGTGCAAAATTAATTAAAATATTAATGGATTCAATAAAATTTTTAATTGAAACCCGTTTTTAGTTTTTTCTGTGTATCTTTCAAAAAGTCGTCAAATGTGTACAAAATTTTAACGTCATTCGATAATTAGTTTGTTTGTAAATTAACTTTGAACAAAAAGTAAGGGGTAAGTAAAATTTTTAAAACCAAATTCTTCAAATTTCCAAAAAAAAAATTTTTCTTAATTGTCCAGAATTTAGAATAATCAAATGATATAAAAATTCCATTGCCATGTTTGAAGCCCTTCATCTTTCACCACCTTTCATCTCTCAACTATCAACTTTCTAAAGAAAGCAACACATTAATTCATAGGAAGAATTTCCTAAGTGTTGCTTCTCTTTTAAAAAAAAAAAAAAAAAAAAAATTAGGTACAAAAGATACAGGTACAGATACAAAGGTACAGTAGGATACAAAAGATGCCAAATAAGCCGATAGTTTAATTATTTTGCACACATAATCTCACAACCTTAAATATAGCTTTATAAGAAAAAAATGTCAGTGTCGTACACAAAAGCAGTTGTAAGTGAAAATGTAGGTCGGGTTTTTTACGATCTCACTCCTTATTTAAAATTTCAACAAAATCGGACATCGGATTCTATGTTTGGTAAAAAATGGGTTAATAGTGTAATATTTTCTTAAAATTCATTCATACATTATTCAACATTTTTATATACTTTGTAGTAAAATTAATTGCCTAAAATGTATTTGTTTTGATATTTCATTTAAAATCTTTTAATTATTTTAAAAGTTTTCAATTATTTTTTTTTCTATTTTGCATCTCTGGGTTATTTTGTTATTTTGTTACTTGTTAATTTTTTTAAACAATTTTATCATTATTTAATGACTCAAGGAAGCAAATTACTCTGTTTTTTTTTTCCATTATCACAATAGATGGCAGTGTTGCCATGCTTATTTTGGTGTACAGTATTGTTGCCATCATTGTTGCCATATTCAAAATGTGTTTGGGTACTAGATCGTAAAAAAGTGCTAGAAAGTGCTAAATAAATGAAAATAAAGTGATAGCAAAAGTGCTAGATATTCAAAGTCCAAATTTTGTAAAAATTCAAAAAATAATTATTTTTTAAATAGCTTCAAAAATCTAAAAAACAAATTAAATTTGACTAAAAACTCTTGATAATGAATCCTAGGTAAGATTAAAGCATTATATTTAATAATGAGTCCTTACTTTCGTCCAAGGACATACAGGATTTTACCAGGATATCTCGAAAGGACATTCTCTTAACTTTTAAACTAATGGCTGGATTTTTTTGAAATTTGGAGTAAGGAAGGCAAGTAGTAGTAGCAAAGTGTTAAATTTTAGTTTACATATATTGAAGTTAAGGCACTTTTTCGTCCAATTTCGCTTTTTTCAAAAAGCGAAAACCTCCATATCTTCTTCAAAAGAAGCACAAAAAAGTTTATTTTTGAATTGTTGTTATATCTTTGTAAGAACAATGATTTTTGGTAAAAACTTTTGTTTTACTTGCATTAGTTTTCGAGATGGATTTAAAATTTTGTTTGCTCATATCGCCTTAAGTAGGCGGCGAAAATCGTTTTTGTAAAAGCAATTATTATTTATTTTTCGAGACGAACACATGGTATGAATTTCATTGCAAAACAAAATTCAGGTATTAGAGGGTTAATTTCATAATGAAATAAACCCCCTATTTTCATTATGAAATAAATCCCAATTTTTAAATTCAGTATTATTTCATATTTTTCTTATTGTAAAAAATACATTTTTTTTTGTTAAATTCAATGTATGGAGTCTTTAAGTATTCTGTAACAACAAGATCAACTTTCGGTTTAGAGTAAATTTAAAAACAGTGCACATTAGAGTGAGGTAAGTTTCTAAAAATAGAACTGTTGTGTTGTTGGAGTTGTTCTTGCATACATAATCTCAGAAGTACACCCGTGTATTGAATAAAACTAGTTTTAATCACAACAAAACTCGACCTGACGATAGCTCAGTGCGCTAAAGCGCTCTGTCTAACGTGTAGTGCGAGTGCATGTGGCATTAGAAATTAGTTTATCTATACCACGGTCAGTGATTGCACAGAAAATTTCATATAGACGCAATAGAACAAATAAAAAACATAACAAATATTACATTATTCAAAAAAAAAAAAAAAAAACAGGGTCACTGACGAAAGTTTAATACCAGAAACTGCGCAGTCTGATTCAGAAAATTGAAAATTTACAATGTTGTTATGATTTTTAGAAAAAAAGGTAGAGAAGAATCTACCACGCCTTTCACAATTAAAATTAAATAAAATTGCAATTGTCTGAAAAAGTCGTTAAAATTCAAACTCAATTAAAAAATGTTATTTTTTGTTGCTGACTTTTAAATTTGCACTTTCATATTTGTGGGTAGTTTTTGATCAAACTTTTTTACCTTTACCTTCAAGCAAGGATTATTACATATTCTTATTATATTATATATATATTATTACATATTCTTTTAGCTTAATTCAACTATAACTCTTTAACAAAACGCCAGTTTCAATATCACTTAAAACACATATTTTTGAATACAAAAATACTTGAAAGTTATCGGACATGTTTAGTATACTAGTTAATGTGTCTCCAAAAGCGTTTTAATTTGGTAAAATTTGTCTAAAATTTCTTGGAAACAATTCGAAATAAGTTGAAAAAACTAAAATTGTGTAATTTTTGGCCCCACTTTTGAACCCCTAAACATGAGATTGGGCCGCTAAAAAATACGTGTCCCTTATATTTTTTTTCTCTGTCACCTATCCAAATTGCATTACGATCAGAGGAAACCCATCGTGAGACTGCTTTTGTAAGTCTAACACTCGCTATGATTTGTTGTTTTTTTGTTTTTATTTTTTTTATTTAATTTTTTTTGTATGGAAAAAAAAAAGTTTATAAATGAAAAAAGTGCTAAAAAATTCAATTAATGAAAAAAAGGTGCTAAACAGCATCTAGCACTTTTTTATAAATGCTGGATGCTAACTAGCAAAAAAAAGTGCTGGATCTAGCTTCCATTATGCTAAAATGGCAGCCCTGGTCTACAGGTCTGATGCGTCAAAAATTAAATCCGTTATTTGAAGAAAAAAAAAAAAAACCCCAAAACAAACGTGTTTAAAATAATCTTGCATGCTTACAATTTTCACACATCTTATTCAAGATCAAATTTTTAGTAGATTCCTAAAATTAATACGACTAGTTTTTATTGACAGGCTGTGTTTAAGTCAACATAGACACAAATTTGGTAATTGTTTTAATTTCCGTACATAATAATAAAACTAAGCAAAATTAAATTCTGATAAATTTGGATTTACTTAAACAGAAACTCGTAGGTTAGTTACAGTTTTGTGATAATTGCTTTTGATTACATTATTGGACTATTGAGTTAAGTTAACACTTTCACGTTCGACTTGTTGTGACCCCCTATATTTATTAAAATAGGAAATTGTAGTTTTATAAACAAAAAAAAAAAAAAAAATTGTCTGTTCGTTTATTTACTACACTCATAGAAAAAAGTTAGTATAAACATTATTAAAGCCGTTATTTAGTAATCAAACTTTGCAAGTTTTAAATAAATTTTTAGTTCAAATTGTGATTTTAGTTAAAATTAAGCTATTGTGATTTGATAAAATACCAAATTTTTAAATAATTTATTTTTTTTTTGTTCTAATGCCTAAAAATATTATTTTGATAAACAAAACCAGCAGTGGTCGTTGTAATGCGATGTTTGCGTTTCAGGATTTGTGTGTTTTTTTTTTATATTTTGTCAGTATAAAGTAGGCAAGTTGAGTGGAAAAGTCTCACATTGGTTTGAATCGTAAACTGGCGCTTAACTCGGGGAAGCTCCAATAGAAGGATGTAAGATTTTTTTGGAATGAACGTGCATTGATTCACAGAAAAAAACTAAAAACGGGGTTCAATTAAAAATTTCATTGAATCCATTAATATTTTAATTGATTTTGCACCTACCACTGAAATGATAGTATTAACTAAAAAAAATTGCAGACAGTTTATTAAAACTCTTAACTACACACAGAGAAAAATTTAGTCATTTGTCAACACAAATTTTGTTACTATGACTGAAATCCGTTGTAACAACTGAATATTGGTTTTCAGAATATAATTTGGTTAATGCAACTGAATTTTAGAAGCAAGACCCAAAATATTCAGAATTCATATTTCAATATTATCTCTTTATAAATTTTCTTATTTCAAAGACCTATTTTTTTATTTTTTGATAAAATTTCATTAATTTTCATAACTTTAGGTTTAAGATTTAATTCTCAAGTGTACAACATATTTTATAAAGTACTTTATTATTTCAATGTAGCCTTGCATTATTTTGGACTTTTATTAAATTGTTTAAAAAATTTTATAAAGCGGTTCAGTTCCAAGACATTCATGAGAGTTTTATTAATTTAAGGAACTTCTTAATAAAGGGTCCGCCATCTAACGTTTTTTTTCAACTAGTGCTTATTTCGTGAATGGTAACACTTAGCTCATGTCTGATTTGACAGATAATTAGTTTTATCCTTCCGCTGAACGAATATGGTCCGTATGTTCGTTATCTTGTGAAAGAAACTGGCATCCTCATCGATAAACCAAAGCGTGAAAAGCCAAAAACAGTGCGTACACCCGAGAATATTGCTGCTGTGGCAGAAAGTGTGCGTGAAGCGCCATCAACATCAATTCACCGTCGTTCTCAACAATTGAACATTTCGGAGACATCATTGAGACGAATTTTGCATAAAGACCTTTGTATGACGCTATACAAAGTCCAATTGGTTGAGGAGTTCAAAAAAAAAAAAGTTATTTGGCGGACCCTTTATTTAAAAATTGATCAAAAAAATTTATTTTGTTGTAATTTTGCTGTATGTGTAAGTGGTTTTGAAAATAGCGCTGCAGGCAAAATTTGTAAACAGGGGTAGAGGGCGCCCCACGGGCCCCCTTAACCGAAAATTTATAAAAACTCTTTCTTAATTCCGGAGGGGCCACTTACTTTTTTGTTTTTTGGAGAACGCCTCCGAAAGTGCAGTTTAGCCAAATGTTGAAATATCTCAAAAACAAAAATTTTAAATTTTTTAATTTAAAAAAAAAAAAATTTTTAATTATTTGAACATGAAGTATTGCAAGACTAGATCCTTCTAAAAATTTAAATTTGTCGAATAGTGTTTTTTTTTTATTATAATTCATTAATTCAATATTAGTTTGGTAAATAAACCAGTTTATAAAAAAAGTAATTTTAAACGCTTAAAGTTCTATGACTTTTATCCCAAAACAGGCAGACATAATTTGCGATTCATCGTTTTAAAGTTGAAAGAACTATTTTTCAAAAGTCTAAATATATTCAAGGATAACATGCTCATTAAAAAACCAAAAAAAGTTCTAACTACTACAATTTCCTGAACAAAACTCTAAAAAAAGTTAAAAGAAAATTATAGAAAAACATTTCAATCCTGAAGTTACTTTAAATTTATTAATAATAATACTATTTTGTAAACAAAAAATGATGTTCAGAAACGGTAATGACCACATTGCACAATTTTTATGACTTTCGGAAATAGGAACAAAGTAAAAAATATGAAATAACAAAACGAACGGTTTGTTTAGGAAGAAGATTTTTTATTGTTATAACTTTTTTTTTGTGTTAACGTAGGTGTTTTTAGGCCAAGTTTAGTACAACATGCTTGAAATCAAAATATGGTAAGAAATGATTTGTAAAAAAAAAAACTGTCTTATTTAATTTGAATTTTTTTTGTTAAAGTTTAAGTTCAATGTCGTTTATGTCGGTCAGCTAAATTTTTTATATGGAAAATCATCTTTTATTTAAAAGAACAAAAAAAAAAAACAAAATAATTAAACAAATACACCCGTAATATCAAATAACGCAAATGTTGTTAAAAAAATAAATTGAAATAAGTAATTATGAATTGAAAATTACTCCAATGAACACTCATGTTTTAAAAATTAAGGTACTTTACATTTAACTAGCTGTATGTACCCGGCCTTGCCCGGGACTCATATTATTTTTGCATAGCACATATTAGAAACAAATTTTTGTTAAAAAGATATACCCAGAAAACAATCTCAGTTGCGCACTTAGAATTTGTTGCCAATCGTTACGACAACTAATATTCCACTTAAATATTATTACGTTCCACAAAATTTTATTGACATTAAAAAACTTTTTTGATTTTTTAAGTATTGAACAGAGTTCTTCAGATTAATAGTCCTCTGTTCTACTCATTACACCACAATTACTGTTAATTTTCTTAAAATTATTTGCTGTTTTAACATTTTTGTTTACTATTTTAGTTAAAAAAAACACATTTTGTATATGTCTTTTTCGGGATTTGAACTCGCAAACACTGAGTAACTGACCAGAAAAATCGCAGTAATGGGCTCTAATTATCAGTATGTAAATAAAAAGCAGTAGAATTGGTGCCAGCTGCATTTAATTCGGCGTCAAAACTCATTATTTTTGTTCGACGAGGTAGTTTTTTGAAAATAAATAGTTTTACATATTTGCTTTATGAAAAAACGTACAAAATGTGTACATTCGCTTGCCCACTGCATTACAATAAAATACAAAATAAGTGGTTACCAAAATAATTAGTGATTCCTATGCTTGCTTATAAGAAACTAGAAAAATATGTGGTTTCAAATAGTAAGGCTTATCCTTATACTTATCAGCAATTAAAAAATAAGTAGTTGACAAAAAGAGATTGTATTTGTAAGCGTAAGCTCGACTGCTTATAAAAACGACTTCATCAAGCAAACACAACTAGTGCTGACGTCAAATTATAATGTGTTGAGATATTTTTTTTCTTCTTCTTAGTTTAAAAGAGCTTAAGATCATTTTTTTATTAATTATTAATTTCCAATATTTCGTCTCCACATTGGGTGATTTCTTCAGGGAACAATTATTACAATTTGATAAACTTGTTTTATTTATTTCATTATATGCACACAGAGGAAAATTTAGTAATTTGCCAACTGAAATTCGGTTACTACGACTCAAATTCGGTTATTAGAACTGAAATCGGTTGGTACTGAATATTTGTTTTTTTTTTCGGTTAGTACATCTGAATTTTAGTTGCAATAACCAAAATATACAGAAACCAAATTTGAATATGGTTGTACTAACCGCATTTATTGGTTGTTAACACCAAAATACACTTTTCAATTCGGTTGGCACTTTATTTCTTTGTGTGGAACCACTTACCACTTGGTAATGCTATATTTTGCTGGGTAGTTGCCGCTCTACCCACTACACCGCAAACACTGGAGTGCTATATTAAAATTTAAATATTTTGTGAGGAAAACATATTCTAAATTCGTTTACCAATACCAATCAGTTGTTGCTGCTATAAATAATTCAATCCACAATTCGGTTGGTAAAACTGAAACCCCAATTCAATTGCATGTTTGATTGGGAAACTCGTATTTGAAGTTACCACTTTTGATAATCGAAAATTTTTGAAGAAATTTAACAGATTGTACCAATTTTTTTTGTACTATAACTATATAAATTTTTGCTTCTACCGTTCACAAATACCAATCGAGTTTTACTTGAAATTGAAATGAAACTATTAATAATTGCCCAGCAAAAAATTTCCAAAAAGGTAAGCGGGTTTGTAATCAAGCATTTTGGGCAGAACGAATTCCTTACTAGATTACCTACTCGATTCTTTTAACAGGGCGTGAGACTAAAATAATTGATTCTTTAGAATTGATTATTTTTTTACCGAAGAACCATATACTTTATATTTTTAAGAACTACATACATTTTTTAATAAAGAAATAGTTCCATTGTAAAACTAAGAAGTACTTACACAAAAAATATAAATAAATAGTTCCCTAGAAAAAATAAGAAGTACTTACATTTAAAACAAAAGAAGTAGTTCTATAAGTTAATTCAACTTTTACTAACACGTGATTCTCCTAGGTCACTCAAATATAACGATCTAAACTCATACGGAAATAAAATCCTAAAAAGTGAAACATCGAATTGTTATGATAACATGGGTTTGTCATAATTTTGAAGCTATAAACCACGAAAATATAAATTATTCAAAAAAAGAACAATTCAAAATTGAAAAACAAAAATATGACTCACGCACAATCACCCTCGGAATTTTTTTTTTTACACTCACTCACGATAACGTTAGTAATTTCAACTTCCACTCACAATTTTCTGCTCACGTGCGCTTCCCTAATTTATACCTAACCACAGTTTGACAAAATTAAGGCAACATGCAATTTCTGTTTTTAGTATTATTTTCCTGCAAATAAAAATTTCTTTGAAAAAATATATGAGATAAATTCTTTAAAATTGTATAACTTCTTTTTTCAAAATTAGGAACTACTTCCAATAACGCCTTTTTATTAAGAAAAAGTATATGATTACTTCTTGAGTACAAAAGTTAATTACATTGTTATTTTCTTTTAAGTAAATAATTCGTACTTCGTTATTGAGTTCATGCTTTCTGGTTTAAATTTAAAGAATTGATTACAATACTACTTGCTTTTTTGACTCTATCGTTGGAATGAGTTTGGTATTGCAGTTACTAAATTTGGCAATGAGATATGTAAGCAAGTGTGGGCATCACCTTCTTTTTGGAATGTGTAATTTTTTCCTGGGTGTGTACACATAAAACAGACTCGGTAGTAGCAACCGTATTTGTAGCCAATAAAATGTTTCGGTTGTAGCTATCGAATTTTTTGTGACAGAATTTCTGTTGTTTCAATTTAATGAGTGTTATTACAACCCAAAAATTCGGTCACAACAACCGAAGCATTCGATTGGCAACAAATACGGTTGCTACTACCGAGTCAATTTTTTGGGTTTGTCTTTTAGTTACAATACTTTTCCCTCTTTTTAAATGCCAGTACAGAATTATCGCTTTATTTATTGATAACACAGTGCAACAGTGAAAAAAATGCACGGATTCGATAGTATAACTTCGATTGTACTTCCAAAGGTTAGTAAAATCCTGTACTCTGCTTGGCCAGTTTGACTACCAATTTTTTTAATGGACCTCAAAAGATTTGAAAATCAGTGCACCACCCAAAAAAAGGCGTCCTCAGTTGTTGGCCAACAGTTAATTCAGTCTTGATGATATTACTTAGCTGTATTTGGCGATAATGTAGTGAAGAGTCTACTGAACCAATTTTATAAATATTTTAAATGCATAAAATCATTTTTTCCTGCACTTTTTGAAAATATATGAGAGAAAATTATTTATTTTTTTTGCTTTTTTCAGCATAACTTGCAGCGACTCATAATTTTTCACTAACAATATCTGATGCCTAGACACATTCAGAATGTATTGATATGTTCACAAAAGTTGTTCAGATTTACAATGTCTACAATTTTGTCACATATTGTTAGTGAAAAATTATGAGTTAATGTAAGTTATTCTGAAAAAAGCAAAAATAAATAATTTTCTCCTATATTGTTTCAAAAAAGTGCAGGAAAAAAATGATTTTTTGCACATAAAAGGCTTTGAGTCACTACAATATTGACAAATATAGTTAAGCAATATCATCAAGTCTTAATTAGCTGTAGGCTAAAAACTGAGGACTCCTTTTTTTGAGTGGTGCACTGATTTCAAAATCCTTTGAAAAATCGGTAGTCAATCTGGCCAAACGGAGTACAGGGTTTAACTAACCTTTGGTAGTACAACCAAACCTATACTGTCGAGTCCGTGCATTTTGCCAAAAGTCTTTATTTGTTGCACTGTGTAATAGGTAATACGTAATGAAATAATATCCTATCAAGCAAATGTTAATGGTTTTGACCGAATTCCAACCAATCTTTAAAAGTGTCAAAATTTGCCAAACTTAAGCGATATCTTTTATAGTAATTAAATGTGCTAAAATCCCAAAACTTATTTAACAAATTGTGAAAAGCAATCTGATGTAGGCGTGTCCCTATCCGGATTTCATTCCTGCCTAAGGAAATCTTCAGGGGACTTTGTTATTAGAATTTCTAGAGATATTTGTTATGTTAAATCACAAACTCAATGAGAATTTCTTGTCCTCGTCTAGGAGCGAGATTCAAAATTTAAAATATCAAAGAAAAACCAAAACAACAACAAAAAATTGTCACAATTGGCTTTGTCATCTTCCAAATACTACTCTGTTTTTTTGACAGATCTAGCAATGTAGTGACGTTTATTCAAGTAAATCAACAATAGAAAATCATATGTTTTCTATTAGTGTCAGTTACATTTAAATTTGCACAAGCACCTGCATATTTGTTATTTAAATTTATTTTCATCGGGATAAACATTAATTGCATTTATAGTAATTAAATGTGCTAAAATCCCAAAACTTATTTAACAAATTGTGAAAAGCAATCTGATGTAGGCGTGTCCCTATCCGGATTTCATTCCTGCCTAAGGAAATCTTCAGGGGACTTTGTTATTAGAATTTCTAGAGATATTTGTTATGTTAAATCACAAACTCAATGAGAATTTCTTGTCCTCGTCTAGGAGCGAGATTCAAAATTTAAAATATCAAAGAAAAACCAAAACAACAACAAAAAATTGTCACAATTGGCTTTGTCATCTTCCAAATACTACTCTGTTTTTTTGACAGATCTAGCAATGTAGTGACGTTTATTCAAGTAAATCAACAATAGAAAATCATATGTTTTCTATTAGTGTCAGTTACATTTAAATTTGCACAAGCACCTGCATATTTGTTATTTAAATTTATTTTCATCGGGATAAACATTAATTGCATTTATAGTAATTAAATGTGCTAAAATCCCAAAACTTATTTAACAAATTGTGAAAAGCAATCTGATGTAGGCGTGTCCCTATCCGGATTTCATTCCTGCCTAAGGAAATCTTCAGGGGACTTTGTTATTAGAATTTCTAGAGATATTTGTTATGTTAAATCACAAACTCAATGAGAATTTCTTGTCCTCGTCTAGGAGCGAGATTCAAAATTTAAAATATCAAAGAAAAACCAAAACAACAACAAAAATTGTCACAATTGGCTTTGTCATCTTCCAAATACTACTCTGTTTTTTTGACAGATCTAGCAATGTAGTGACGTTTATTCAAGTAAATCAACAATAGAAAATCATATGTTTTCTATTAGTGTCAGTTACATTTAAATTTGCACAAGCACCTGCATATTTGTTATTTAAATTTATTTTCATCGGGATAAACATTAATTGCATTTATAGTAATTAAATGTGCTAAAATCCCAAAACTTATTTAACAAATTGTGAAAAGCAATCTGATGTAGGCGTGTCCCTATCCGGATTTCATTCCTGCCTAAGGAAATCTTCTAATAACAAAGACCCCTAAAGATTTCCTTAGGCAGGAATGAAATCCGGATAGGGACACGCCTACATCAGATTGCTTTTCACAATTTGTTAAATAAGTTTTGGGATTTTAGCACATTTAATTACTATAAATGCAATTAATGTTTATCCCGATGAAAATAAATTTAAATAACAAATTAAGCGATATCTGTTGAAAATAATCTGTCTGAAAGTCCAAAGTTTAAGCAAACCCGTTAAAAAGGGTCTTGCAACTAAAGCGTATATAAATGAATTAAAGACAGGCATCAGGTGTAGCAAATTTGAACAAAATCGGTTAAAAAAAATATTTATTAGAGACCATCCAATAAAACCGTAAAAGTAGGAATGGTTGATGAAAAGTATGTGGTATGAGTACCACGTGTACCAATTTTGAGGCAATTCCAGTGAGAAAAAAGTGCAATAATGCATCAAAAAATTAAACAGAAAAGTGGGCGTAAAAGTAGGCTTAGTCAATAAAAGTTATATGGTGATGTCGGCAAAGGTATAGAGACCATGTGTATCTAGTTCGAACTTAATCCGTTGTAAAATCAAAATTCAAATAAACAACATATTAACATTTTTTGGAAAATGTGGGAATGGCCGGTAAAACAAGTATATGGCGACCTTCTCTATAAGGATCGATTGTACCAAACTTAAGAGAAATAAGTTTAAAAATAAAAATTTGTATAGCAAACAAACAATCAAACAGAAAATTAATTTTAAATATATAAATTTGAATTATAGATTTTAATTCACCATAGTTTTTTAGTACTAGTTACTATTCCAGAACAGCTTATTTTACCACCGGTTGCATGGAGCAGTTTCTATAACATTTTCGTGGGAGTCAAAATTTATAGTTGTACTATCCCAGAACCAGTTCTATATCTTGTTCTTGAACCCGAAATTTTGGAAATCATTTACATGAATATTAATTTTCAGTCTGGTTTGTAACCAAGTAAAGTAGAATGAAGGGGAATGGAACGGAACGAGTGAAACTGAAACACTAAACACAGAGAACGAAATAGAATAGAACTGGATGTTAGTTTAAAGTAGTTACCAAAAATGCAGGACCATAAAACCGAGGCTTTAAGAGAGTTTACTGCACGCCGCTTCTAAAAGAATCATCAAAAACACAAAAGTGTTACGAAAATTAAAAAAGTGTTACGAGCAAATAAAAAAATTTTAAAAAGGTTTAATATTTGAGGCATCGCATTAAAAAAAATCTTCAAAAATAACTACTTTCATACAAAAATTTTAATTTTTAGAAATACGATCTTAGACTGTTACTGTCCTAAGACTGTATTAAAGACTGGACGTCACTGCTTCGAATTTTTATTTGTCATGCAAATTTCAAATAAATAAAATTTTATGTGATTCTTGCAACAATCAACACATGGGGACTACAGTCATAACTAGAGTCACAGAATTTTTCGTATGTAATATAATCAATTATAAACACAATCATTTAGTGTTTCTTTCCAATTAAGCGCATAATTATAAGTAGAAGGCAAAGCTACACAGAAAAAAGTATGGGCCATAAATATCTAATTAATCGATTGTTTGAATAACAATGACAATTTAAACAATTTTTTTAATTGATTCAATTAAAAATTTATTGACTTTTCTAATATATCCATACAGTGTTGACAACATATAAACAAAATTTTTAAAAATTTGGCAAACTATTTATTTTATTTTATTTAGATTAAATAATCAGACAATGGTTTAATTATATAAAAATATTATTTAATTTGTAAATAAAAAGAAAAAAAAAATAACTTTCAATAAGTTGAATAGTTTATCGATTGTTTTCTTCTCAAGTTTCAATTAAAGTTTTAATCAATTTAACTAAACTTTTGAATTGAGGTTGTAAAGAAAAACAATAACTCTTTTAATTGATATTATTATTATTTTAATTGAAAGAGTTTTAATAAACTATCTGCAAATTTGTTTAGTTAATACTATCATTTCAGTGGTAGGTGCAAAATTAATTAAAATATTCATTGATTCAATAAAACTTTTAATTGAAACTAGTTTTTGGTTTTTTCTGTGTGGGCGAGAATGAATTTATCAATTAATGAAGTGCAAAACATTTTCCATTATTTAATTAAATTTTTTTAATAATTTCTAATATTCAAGTTTGACATAATTTTTATTTTTAACTTTTTTGACTTTAATTGTGCAATGAAAATGAAAGTTATTCAAGTTCGAGGCCATACTCTATATTTCTTTATTAGGATATTGTCCTAACAAATAATCTATAGAGTTTTTGTTTTCAAATTAATTAATTGACCACTTTCAGGAATGTGTTGATAGATCCATTTAAAATATTGAGAAAATTGTAAAAACTTTTGTGAAATTTTTCCAAATTGATTTTAAGCTCTAATTTTGCCGGAACGCTTCGCGTACCCCTTAGAATACCCTAAGGAACGCTGGTGGTCCGCGGACCTCTATTAGGGAACCGTTGGCTCATAGGGATATAATAATAAAAACAAGTAAGAAGACTATAGTTGGCCAAGACTACACTCATAAAACGTTGGTAGTTAATATAATACAGTTGATTGTGTAGTAGGTGGTCCCTTTTTAGAAAATGGTAAGTATAACGAAGCCCAAAATAATTTGTCTTACTTTTCGTTCAAATAGGGATGAGAAATTTCTTTATGTAGATCTGATTATGGGACAAATATTTAAACATATTTTTTAATTTCCTTTGGTAAGTAAGTTAGTACGCTGTACCTTAACACGTTAAAATCACTCAGAAAATTTCGGCAGTTACTACACTCGGGGAACTTCTGCTTTAAAAATATGTAGTTGTTTGGATTGTAATACAGTTTCTTTATTTTTAATGTAAACGTCAGTCATTTGTAGAACAAATTAAAATATTTACTAACCTTGTAGTTCATTTAGAAAAACAACTCACATCAAATGACTGTTTTATGATTTTACATTAATTTGTTACAGTTGTTTTTTGTTATTAAAAAAAATAAAAATTAATTACGATTGACATTATCTGACGGTTGCAAAACACTTTCTGAAATAAAAAAATATAAATGTTTGTTTATTTTTTACTACCATGTGGTTCATTTTTACTACAATTGTTAGTAATTTTTTGAACATGAAAAAACAAATGACAATGTTAGTTGAATTTACTGTAATGTAAGTCGTCCTTTCTTTAAGTGAAATTTCATTTGTTTTCAACTACAATTGCAGTGGTCTTTACCTACATAGTATTCTAATTGCACCTACACGACAGTTATTTTTGAAGTAATACCGTTGTGCTTATTTAAACTACAATTGAATTTATTTTACTATGACAAATAATGATCAATATTTTTAACGGTTGCTTTTCATTTTGTTTCTGCACATTTATTTTTGTTTATGCAAAAAAATGAGTTGATCGATTGCGAAATAGGATAATAAATTGTGCAAAAATAGCAACATATAGTAAAAACTGAGAACATACGTGAATTTCCTTGCCAATGCTGCACATTTATTAACCAAATTTGATAACCGAATGTTAATGAAGGTCTTTTATGCATTTACCATAACAAACTAAGATAAAATATTTGATTTTTTAAAAAAATGAGTTAAAACATGAACAAATCTAATGCAAATTTCCGAAAAGTCTTGCCCATAAGTAAAAAAAAAACTAAGTAAGCAATTGATATCAGCGTGGCCGACATATTTAGGATCAAATGGTTATTTTTCGAGTTGCGAAGTGTTACCGTCAAAAACTTTTTCTGATATTTGTCATCGTCAAATTTAAGAAATTTGTAGACTCAACTGCAAATTACAATTAAAATAACTACAGTTGTAGTTGAAAATGTGTATACTACATTTGAAATTAGTAATTTAAGTATTAAGTTAAAAAAATAAATAAATTAATTAAATTTGTAATGTAGTTTTTATTTTTAATTATTTACTACTATTTTATTTTATTTTATTTTATTTTGTTTTTAATTTATTTCTAAAAACAGCATATTTGGGGCATTCATAATACGTTTCGTAGAGCGTATTTGCAGGTACAGAAAATAAAAATTGTTCCCGCATTTTTAATAAAATTATTTAAAAATGAAACGTTTATTTCTTCCAATAAATATTCCTATATTTATAAAATAGAAGATTTTATTATAAACAATCAAAACAGTTAGTTTGTTATCATTTTTTTAAATGTTGAAATATTCAAATAAAATAACAAACCTTTTCAGAGTTGGCAAAACATTTATGTCCCAAATGCTATAAAAATACGATGTAAACACTATATACGACTTTACATGAAGGCCCCTAATACTTTTTTTTTTTATTATTAATAATCATATAATTAAAAATTATATACTATTACCCTAAGCGAGCACTAGCTACTATGGCCTTCGGCGCATTGTAACGAAAACAGACCAGTGCCTCTGGTGGGAATTGAACCCACGACCCCCTCACTAATAATCCAGCACGTTACCAACTAGCATACCGGCGCGCACTAATACTTTTTTAAAAAAAGTGTCAACATACATATAAAACCAAAATTATTTGAATTAATAACGGTTTATATATTATATCCATACTTAATGGATTTCTTATTATCATCTTATTTTTTTCTCTCTTAACAAAACCAAATCGAAATATAATAATGGCCATAATTAATTTTTACTTAATCTGAAATTGTATATCAACCATTTTTATTCTTTTTGTTAAATTAAAGGCTAAAATTAAAAACAGAACTGGTTTTCCCTAAAAATAAAAATTAAAACTTCTTAAACTCGAAATATTTTTATAGCAAATATTTCTAATCATTTTGTTAGTAACTGGCCAAGGTACTAAATCAATTTTGGCCTTTAGCAAAAATCTAATATCGTAGACTATAATCAATTACATATTAATGGTTTATATGCATATATGTATGTGTGATTTGCTTGTGTGAGAGCATATTTGTGAACCCATCATCTTTATCATCACCAACGTCAACTTAATCATTAATAATTTTATTTTATTTAAGTTTTATTTATTAATTTGTAAAAATCATGACCTGCAATATTTTTGTATGTATACATTTTTTTCTATGATATCTCCACTAGTTTTTATCCACAGTAAATTTTTTATTTGGACCATAGTGGAAATGATATCAAGGTCGTTGAAATGAATACATATGTATACAAAACTTAGTAGTAGTACTGGAGTAGTACACTTATACCTAGTTCAACGACTTACTTTTACAAATAGTTATAAATTTGATTTAGGACAACAGTCAAAATTATAAATCATGATTAACTACAGTCAAAATAATACGTAATAAAAAAAGTAGCACAATTTTCATTCCGGTCTAAAAAATAATAGATCTAAGTATATCTAACTAGATATGATTGAATATAATTATATGTGGTGCCAGATACGATCATAAATGATAAGATATGGCATTCGTGAAACACTTTATGCCCAGATCTGTTCATATCCGAAGGGATCTTGGAATTTGTTTCAAATCTAAAAACATGTATATTATGTATTTACATATGTCAGCGCAAACACTATGTTTATTGTAGCTTCTGACAGAAATATTTGCCGATAATACGACATTTTAAACAACTTTAAAATAAAATATAATACGACCACATTAAACATTAAAAACATTGTGAGCAATTAACAATATGATTTAATATTATAAGTTTTCTTAATAGGACCTTACAAATATAAACACGAATTACTCAAAAATTAAAATTGTTTTTCTTACAAATAAACAAAAATTTGGATTTTATAGTTAATAATAATATTTAGTTATGATTTGAAATTTTAAATGCAAATGTGAACTTACAGTAAAATTCATACAAATTTAAAATGTTGAGTATTTTGTACTTTTATCTGTGAGGTCCGGTTTAAAAAAATTTATAATCTTTAAAATTTGTCCACAATGTTCTAATTTAAGTAAGGGCTATACTTCATTAGCTTTTCATAAGATTAACAATAATTACCGAAACACATGTTTTATTTTTGTATGGACTTATTTGTCAAAAATAACAATTTTAAAAAATTGCTGGAAACCACTTCTGAAATTTTAAAATTAGAGTTAAATGCGTTAATATTGTCGTAATGAATAAAAAAAATTATACTTATTTTACTGACAAGGTGAGTATCGTAAATAGTGGGGATACTCTACTGATGCACTTCACTTAAAATGAAATTTGGATATGTGCTACAAAATAAAAATATGAATCAGAGTCGTTATGAATTAGATTAAGAATTGAAGTTGTTTACGATCGGTCTTTTAAAAAGGTTAATGAAACTCCATTTTTATATGTTTCAAAATCTTTCCTGCCATATAAGTAAAATAAATGTACTGTAATGTAAATAAACACTACCCGGCGAAAAAAGTTACGATATAATCATATATGATTATATATAGAGTCACATATAACAAAACATCACATCTCATCTGATCCGAAAAATGGCAGACATAAGCTGATCTCATGGTATTTCACAGGATCTAATCTATCAAATTTGATCAAATTATATATGATTTGATAAAATTTTATCCAATAATAAAGCATTTAAAAAAAATCTTAAATGTTTCGGAGATCAGTACTTTTAATTTTAATCCAATTAAGTACTTCTTGTAATTCATTAATAAAACATATAAATATTAATTAAAAAAAAAAAAATATTATAAATAATTATAAATCTGAAGTTGGAAGTTTAAATTTCTAGGCAAAACAAAAAAAAAAAAACAACATTTACAGTAGAAGAAAATCAAAATTTTTGTACGAAAAATTTTCAAGTAGAAGACTTACATATTTTTTCGAGAGCAGAAGTAAATAGCAAACTCTACACGTCCTTATTACACAAAATAATATAAACGGTCGGTATAATGCTTGAACACATTTTTTTATGAAAGATAAATGTCCCTAATTAGTACTTTAGCAATTTATATAACATACGATACGAAGATATATTACGCCATATGAAACAATTTTCATAAATTAAGTATAAGAAATGAAGATATATCGTAATATATTGTCACACATATAAGCATATATATAAATATTATGTTGTATATGAGTGTATACAAACCCTTTTCATCGAGTATGTACGTAATTTTAATATATTTAATATGTTAGTCCATATATTAGTCTATGGATATATGGAGTCACATATATTTCCTTATATATTCATATATGAGTTGTTTTTGCATATATGGAGTTCCGTATACTTCCATATTTGAACATATATGGCCCTCTGTTGCGAATAAGAAATAACATGTAATTCCATATATTTCCATATATGAGCACCTTTTGCAAAACATGAAATCACATATATAAGTCATTTTTAGATATATTTCCATATATGAAACATACATTTCCATATTTATTCATATACTCAAGCATATATGTCCACATATGAACATATTTGTAGATATAAGAACTTTTTAACCGGGTTTCCATATTTGTTCATATAAGCAACAATATATGAAGAAATTTTTATATATATAAACTTTTAACTGGGTTAAAAAAAATAAAAAATGTTATTTTTTTAAGTACAACTTTTGTTGGTAAAAAATGTAATGTGCTTAAAAAAGGTTATTTTTTATGCAAAACTACTTTGTTCTAATCGCCCTGATCGGTCTACCCGGTCTTCAAGACTGGGCTTATTCGTTTTTCGGCTTATTTTGAACAAATGGGCAACCGAATGAAATAGCTTTTGAAGACGCATTACTTGGTATAAGAAACATGTCCCGATAACTATCAATAAATTTTTAAAAATGGTAGTTTCTAACCTTTATTTGAAAAAGTTGGCAGCCCTGGCACACTACATAGGCAATATTAGTATCAACATTTTTGTTTCATCGAGTACATTAAAACTGCGTTCAAAAAGTTCAGAATTTCATAAGTTACAGTCATGTTTCCATACACTATTGTATTAACTTTGCCCCACCTTTCAACTCTTAAACGTGAGATTGGGCCGTTAAAAATTACGTGCTCCTTATTTTTTCTTTTCTTTATCACATATCCAAATTTCATTAAGATCGGGGAGAATGGATCGGGAGACTTCTCTTGTAAGTATCATTTTTTTTTTTAATTTTTATCGTGTTTGTTATTTTTAAAATTTTGAAGACTTAAGATAAACTTTTAAAATTTTCATTAACTTTTTGTATGTACTATAAATTGTTCTTGGAATGTAAAATACGCTGATTTTTGCAAAATAGAAAGAAGGTTAATAAAAATGTATACAGGTATGGAAATAAATATATGGTACAAGAAATCCAAAAAAGTGAAACATTTAAAAATTTGGGTTTGTTCCACCTTGTCTATGTTATCCATTTATTATTTTATTTGCTTATGAAGCTTTTAAATAAACGTATTTAAATTAAATTAACCACTTTTTAACCATTTACCTACACTCATAAAAATATGTTAGTATAAAATTTAGTAAAACGTCTTGTAAATCAAATATACTGTTTTTTAGCAAATTTTTTGTTAAACTTATGTTTTCAGCTAAAATTTTTGATATGCATATTCAGCACTCAACTGTTTTGAACTTATGTTTTACTAATATTTTACAAATTTTTTTCTAATTTCTTTTGCTAAAAAAAATTAGCTAATAAGTACATTAATGTGTGTGGACGACAATCAGATTGAAAAATATACGCAGAATGAAGTAGATGTCGCTGCATGTCAAGATGTAGTATAATAGAGGGAAATTATACTAAAAAGTATAACTCTTATAAGACTTGTAGAAACTCTACCATGGAAGATTTTTGTATCTCTTTTACATATATAAAATAAAATTTAAACTTAAATAAAGTATTTAAAGTATTTAAATTTAATAAATAATTGTTAACTAATTATTCGAAATGATTATTTATAAGTGTGGTCAAATTGGCAATTTTAAATTGTAATACAAATATACGTTTAGGTAGACAGACTAAAGCGAAAGACAAAGACACACATCTTAGATAATTTTTTATGTTTATTTTTTCTTATTGCAAAAAAGGGTTCTATATATGTCATATTTTGTTATTTTTTTGTTTCGTTCCTATAATTATCTAAATCACTTGTCTTCCATTATTTTTTTTTTTTTAAAGATAAGCAGCATTCAGGAAATTTTTCCTACTAATTAATGTGTTAATTTCTTTAGAAAGGGCATAGTAGAGAGCTGGAAGGTGGGGAATGATGAAGGGCTTCAAACATGGCAACACTGTATTTACGCGAGATGACAAGGCTTAGAACATTTGTTGCTCCTGATGGAGAGTTGGGGAACTTATTGAAGCCTTTTAGTTCATAGACCTGATTCATTATTTTACTTCGGTTAGGTTAAGTGCTATGGGAACACCGACGGAACCACCATTGATGTAATTAGTTGCCTATATATTTTCAAATATTACATTAACTCATGTAGTGGGAGTATGAACATTTTAATATTTTTTAACTTATTGTTAATTATTTTTAAAAGAATCACAAAATAATGTCTAGGATTTCCAGCAAATACATTAACTAAAGTATATTTTTTCTAAAAATTGTTCGAGTTTTTTTCAGTCTACTACTTACTATTCAGCAAAAATAATGTTTTTAACTTTTAGCAAGGATTTTTATTTAATCACCTAAGTGTTAGCAAAACTATTGCTAAATCTACTATATATGTTGCTAAAAATCAGCTCGGCGATATTCAGCAAAAGATTTTGCTGATATTCGCATTTTTTTTGCAAGCACCCTCCTGACTAAAATTACTAACTTTTTTTTGAGTTATATTGCAAAACACGTATTCTATTCCAACCATTCCTTATTCTTTTCCACTCATTCTGGTAAAAGACGTGTTTTGCAGTCTAGTGTGAATGCCGTAAACCTCTCCAAATTACACCTGTTTAGATCTGGTGAAACAGATCACATTCACACTATATTTTGCAAAACACGTGTTTTGCCAAAATACAAATTTCTGCTCTTTATTCTATGCCAACCATTCTTTATTCTTTTCCACTCATTTTGGTAAAACACGTGTTTTGCAATCTAGTCTGAATGCCGTATAACTAGATTTATGAACTTTTTTATTTTGAATTTAGTTAAAAATTACTTAATTTCTAAATGTAATGTGTTGGATGTTTTTATTGGAAAATTTAAAATAAAACAATATACGAAAGCTTACAAACATTTTAAAGTTCAAGTCGTACAAAAAAAAAACCTTTTGTTTTGAAAACGGTACAGTCAGGGGATCATGTGGATAAAATCAACTATAAATGGCGGTTAAAGTAACTGCATATTCAGTTGAAAAGGTATACACAACATTTTCAATCAACTCAACTGTAATATGAAGTTATTTTTAACTGCTAAATATCAACTGTCAAACAAGGTAAAACTAACTACAAATGTCGTTAGATGAAGCTACGTGCCAAATTTCTAGCTTTGCTAGTTTAGGACATACACCAAACACCCATTTTTTTCGGAGATAAAGGCTGATTAAAAAATAAGGACTTTGCTGACAAATATCGAGACTATATTTCGCTGATGAACAGATTATGCATATAATCATTTTTTGTTTGTAATGAACACATTTAAACAAATAAAGTATTTTTGTATTATAAAATTTTTTATATTTTTTTAAAAAATGTGTACACTATAGTGTACAAGGGTTAAAGTGGTTTTTTGTACCGATTTATTCAAGAATGATGAGAAAAACCCTTTTTTATATTTTTTAATTTCCCTTCACCTTCTCTTTCGTGATGGTACCGGTAGTGGGTACTCGGTACCGAGTGTGCGTATAAATTTTGCAGAAATTTAGCAAATGAATCCTCTTTAATACAATATATCCTTTATATATATAGCGAAGTATTTCATAAATTTGATGAAATTGATTTGGTTTTTATGAAATTTTTCATAAATACTATGAAACGTTGTATTAAACGAAAATCTCTGAGAAACATTTCATAATTATGATGAAGCTTTTACTTTCAGTGTATAGTAACGCCAAAAGATTTCTTAATTACACGCCATTTGGCATTACTTCGTGATAAAAAAAATTACAGTTTTGAAAATCGTTAACAAGTTAAAAATATATCGACGATAGTTCTAGTATATCGAACTGTTAAGATCTTATTTTAGTTACAGTAGAAATATCATAAATGGATTTCACAATTTAAGTGCTAACATTTAATCGGTGTAATATAGCAATATTTTTGATAGTTTTGTATAGCGTTGATTTCAGAAATCGTGATATATTTTAACGATATCACTTTATCTGTGAATTCCCTCATATGGTTTGCTTGAACTCAAATCATATATCTTTACCTAATTTTAAATAGTCTATTTTTTAAAACGATTAATTAAAGTTTTAAAATTTTAGTTATTTCTTCAATAGAGTTTTGATTTTATTATGTCCATTAACATTTTTATTTTATATTTTGCCAACATTGTTAAATTTTCGACAAAAATTTTATGGAAAGAAGTATTTTTTTAAATTTTTCGGTTTATTCGATTAATCGTCAAAATTTATTCGAATTATTCGTTATTCGAAAATTATGTTTTTTAAATTGTTTGTTCGAATTTTCTTTTTGTTCGTTCTATTAATCGAATAATTTTTATGCGAGTGACAACACTAGTCATAACTCTTATTGAAAAACTAAATAAAATTTTGAAACACTTATATTTTGATTTATATTTCAGAAATCGTGCTGAATTTTACGTTTCTATTTTTTTATTTTCTATGTCTTTAAGTGTGCAATTTTTTGCTCTTGTAACTATAATCCTGTGTTATAAGTGGGATAGGTGTAAAGTAAGCTAGCCAGTCGGTCAAACAACCAATCAACCATCTATCCAGCAGTTAGAGTTTCTTTTAATACACAATAGCAAATACTTATTAATAAAAACCCTAAGACCCAAATACTATAATCTACTGCTACTCAACAAGATAATACAATAAAAATGTTAGACAGTTTTTTATTTGTTTCTCGGTTAAACTTTTTTATACAAATATCAAATAAACAATAAAAAAATCATTCATACTATTTCATAATATGTAATAATTAGTAATTATACACTCCTGGTCATTTCAATAAGGTCAAATTGTTCTATTTAAGACAAATATTCTAAAAGCGTTTATTGAAATCTTATTTTAGTATAATCTTAGAAATAAATAAAAAAAACTTAAAAAAAATACTTAAAAAATATATTTTTTTAATTCGAATTAACTAATTAAAATGTAGTGCTTATTTAATGAGCCATTAGAATAAGGCTACTCTGAATTTTCAAACAAAATTGATTATACTTTAAAGTTTAAAATAAAAAAACATAAACTTTCGTGCAAGGAAACTGCGCGTGCACATTTAGGATTTGCAACAATGGGTCCAAAATTGGTAAAATAGGTATGTTTTTTTTTACAGGTTTATTAGTTTTTCTAGACATCGAGATTATTTTTATATTATTTTTTTATCTGAAACGAGCTTTCAACCTTAGTATATTCACAAAAATAAAGCAAATCAAACATATTAGCTAGGTTGATACTAGTATTTCGATCTGGCTAAAGATCTCATCAGAACCCGAAGTTTTAGAAAAGCTGGAGCCTCCATAATAGGCAGAACTTTAACAAAAAATCTATTAATCATCAATTTTGCTCCATTCTTGACTTCTTAGTTTTTTTTTGTTTTCTTGTCTTCTACTGTTTATAAATAAATTTAATTTTCGCAAATTTCAAACATGTTTTCATACAAAAGTGTGTAATTTGTAATCCCCTTTTTATCCCATAAACATACGATTGCACAAATAAACAAATACGTGTCTAATAACACTACTCAACAAATTTCAACTTTTTGTAGAACATGTTTATAGATAGGTACGCTGAATTCAAATCTGTCAATATTTTGTTTTCCATTTTCAGTTTTTGAAATCTCGCGGTTTTTGTAAGGTCAGTTTCATATTTATAACATTTGCATTAAATTATACTTTGCAGCTTTATAAAATTTAAACTAATCAAGTAATATTAAATTGGGTATGAATTGACAGAATGTCAGTTATTAAAATATTTATTTATGGCGTTTTCTTTTCTGACAAAAAAATGTTGCATTTTTATAAGTGACATTTAAATAATGTTGTCATAACCCTCTTAATATGTTGCCATATTCATAGTCACAATAAAACATGAATTTATACAAAAAATGCTGCCCTGCTTTAGAACAGCCGATTTGCGTATAAAAGAAAACAAGTTGAAAAATAAAAAAGCGGCAAATTGCAAATTGGCATGTAAATTGTTTTTAATTAATTATTTTTTTTTTATTTAAAATGGATTCAGGAATTGATGCAAGCACAATATTTCGCTCGTGCAGAACACACATTTCCTCTTCATCTGATGATGAGGAAGAATCCATTAGTACCCCAACAACATTGTTTACGCATATCACTACAGCAGCTTTTCCATTTTTAGAAATTATTATAATTTATAAAACAAAATTTGTTAATTTTCGTCTTTAAACATTTTTTTTTTTCAAAACAAAACTATAAAATCAGCTGTTTTATAGTGCAACATTTTCACCCCATCATTTTATAAAGGGTGAAAATGGCAACATTTTTGCATGTTAATAGGGCGACATATTTTTAAAAGGACATGATTCCTTTTTAAAGTGCTGTCAATTTTTTAGAAAAGAACACAAAAAGTGCAATTTTTTAGAAAGGGCAAACAAAATGTTACATTTTTTGCCAGAAAAGAAAACGCCATTAGTTTGAAACAATTGTGTATTGATGTTAGCGATATTGAGTAGTTTCTGGAGTTTCATAGCCCACGTAAGATATTGGTTTGGTTTTTTTAATTTTTAGCGACTTTTTTACAATTAGTAGGGCAAGGAATTTCATGCAACTAAAAAAGAAAAATATCGAAATCTGCACAAACCCCAAATAATTTGCACTACAAATCAAAAAATTTGCAAGAAATCTCAAAAAATATGCGCGTACAATTTTTGGATTGTTAAAAATCGATTTAGTGCTCTAGCTTGTAAGTTTATAAACTGTCTAACAAATGTCTACCAAATGACTTCTAAATGCTATGTTCAGGGTTACAAATGGTGACCATTTAAATCCAAAAGGACGTAACTAACAAAAAATTCAAAATAGATTTTTGGATTGCTTACGATGTATTTAACCAAAATACACCTTCCCACAAAATTTGACACGATTGCGTCTAAAAACACCAGACGTTTGCGTCTAAAAACACCAGTTTCATTAACGAAAATCAAAAGGCGTAACTGCAATTTCAATGTATTTATTAACCAAAAAGTCGTGTAGTGGAGTTTTTTGACTTTTATGTAATGATTTACATTGTTTTTTTGTTTAACCATTTTAATTTGATTTTATTTTCTTGGAATTAATTTTATAAATTTTTGTCGAAAACTTTTAAATAGTAAAAACGCGTTTTGTTTTAAAAATACTCACAATATATATAAGAAATTTCGGCAGAAAAGTATAAAATTTCTTTGTTTTTGGGATATCATCACTTTTTAAAATTTTTTGGCATAATAAAAAAAAGGCGTTATCTTTTTTTTTAAATTCCAACTCTTTCCAATGGCGCGCTGCGGTCAAAAGCGTTGATTTAAGATCCCTTTTCCTGTAGAACAAGAAACTGCATTTATATGAAATTTGAATTCAAGTTTCGATTCTACACCAAAAATAATTTTAAAAATACTTTTATTTTAAAATGCACCGTTTACGAAATATAGTGGTCTTAAAAAATCAGATTTTTTCAAAACATTTATAAATTACTTTTTTATAACACACAACCAAAAAGTATTTTTAGCTGATAAAAATGGTGCAAACATTTTAGCTTTATGGTAACCCAGTTAAAAGGCATTAAGTTTTCAAAATGTTGTCTTTACTAAAATTCAATATGTTATTGACTAACAACTTTTTAACATGCCACGATATACCGAAAATGTTTGTGGCATTATTTTTAGCTCAAAATTGTTTTTCATTGTGTGTGATAAAAAAAAAAATTTTATTTTTTTTACAAAATTGATACCTTAAAAACTTTTTAGTGGTTCTCTATATATCGAGTTGGTAATACATTTTTAATGTGTGTGATTAAAAAATTTATTTTTAAAAGTTTTTGAAAAACGGAGTTTTCCGTATACTCTAGTGACTAACCGTGCACTTTAAAAATCAGGAAAAAAAATTTCAAGAATTTTTGACGTAGGAGCGAATCTGAGGTTCAACTTTCATATAAATTATCCACTTTTTGCTCTGTAGTAAAAGGTTTTTATTTTTGGATTAATTTTTCATTGGAGTTACGGCTTCTTGGTTTCAGAAAAATCGATTACAAAAGGCAGTAACTACATTATTCAAAAACTACTATTTCTCCATGATTTTTTTCTATGTAAAAATGTCCAATTAACTTGAAAATATGCAACAGAAAATGACAAAATATGCCATAAAATATGCATTTATAGCAAAATATGCATTTATAACAAAATATGCAGACATATGCAGTCGAATGTTGCAAATTCTTTTATTCGGAAAAGTATTTGGTCAAAATCGAATTTTGGGCTGCTGACTACAAACATGCAATTGCATGAAATTCCCTTGCCTAATAGTACTTATTAGTAAAACTGCAAAAGGACTTTCTAATTTGGAAAAAGAACAAATTTTGGTTTTAAGAAGAAGTGGAAGAAAATTTAGGTTGTCGAATCGCAATACTTCTATAATTCACCATAAGCTGCAGATATCTCAATGCCCAATTTCCCCTTCTGTGAGCAAATCAACAGCTTGAAGTGTTCTATATGCATCCGAAAATATTTTGCGAAGTAAAATGGATGTAGTTTCACGAATTTTAGAAAGGCACAACATCAAACGTATGGAATTAGCAGAGTTAAACATGACCACAAATTGGAAAAATGTATTCCAAAATTACGATGTCCTTTTTTTCCATAAAATAATCCTTTCTTTCACTCAATGTAATATTTTTAGACGAGGAAAACTGGAATTTGGATGGACATGTCGGAAATACCTACTTCAGGAGCGACCTACGTAAAGAGAAATTATATTCCTACGTAGCAATTTTGGTGGCAATAATGTCAGCAGGTACGAATGAAATTCAGTTCACATTACTAAAAAGGAATAGTTCGGATTATACTGCAGTATTGCAATGCAGTTTGGTGATATTTTTACAAGACTACCCCAATGTAATCTGATTTTTCATGCAAGACCACGCGAGAATTCATTATAGCAACGAAACTAAAATGTAGTTTCGCGAAAGAAACATTATAGTTCTTGACTTGTCTGCATGCTTACAAGATTTGAACCCCATAGAAAATCTATGGGGTATACTGATTTGTAAGGTTTACGTCAATGAGAGGGAATTTAACATTGTTAAAGAGTACATTCGCCATTTATACAGATTGCTCAAATTTGGTCCTAAACTTATTACAGAGCTTAATCTCAACATTGTTCTTATAGTTTCAAGATCTTGTAACTAGGATATGTAACCAACAAAACAAGCAATTATTACCATAATTTCATTCATGGGTTGTAAATATGAAACGACCCTTATTTATAGATAGGTACGCTGAATCCAAATCTGTCAAATTTTGTTTCTCCATTTTGCTTAATTTTTTAAATTTAACAGCGAATCATGTCGTTGTTTATTTCAGTCTATCTTACCGGTGTTGCAAGGAAGTTGAACATTTTGCATGTAATTGTATCCTTATAAATATTATGTATGTCAAAAAAATTTTAATTTTCTCACTATGTTTAAAATTCAAAAATTATTGCAATTGGAATGGCGACAATTGCAATAATTTTTGAATTAAAATTGCAAATGCATTAAAAAAATCCTGTAATATTTACAAACACTGACATGATAATACTCAAATAAAAGATAATTTTGTGTAGATTTATATTTTTAAAAATATTTTCGTAATTTTGCAATAAAATTTAGAAAATTAAGCACAATATCGAAATAGATGGGGTGAATCATGTAAATATAAAAACCGCGATATATTTCTAAAATTGCAATTGAGAAAATTGCTTTTTCGACAATGTTAGTATAATTGTTGGTCCTCCACAACATATCTAATTTTCCTTAATTCTTTTTAAGTTTCTTTAAATTTTTTTTAATTATTTCATGCTAAAATAAGCTTTCAATCAGTTACACGTGTAAGATTATTTATATTTTATATAGAACAAAAATAATAGACAAATTCATGAAATTTGCCGTATTCGAATAGCCAAGAGTGTTATATAGTATAGATTTATTCAGAGTCTGCGTCCGAGTGTAGATATTTTTTTGTTAATCTTCGTATTTGATTGTATAGAAAATTAAAATTCAATTAAGAAGAATTATAACAGGTTTATTATTGTTGCTATTATTTATTTGTTAAAAATTGGATTTATTTAACAATTGAATTATTTTTTGGATGGGTTGGATTTCGTTGCGCTGTATTTCGTTGCAGTGCAATAGATCTTCTTCATCTATGGCGATTTGTGTTTTATTTGGAGTGCTTTCTATCACTGTGTCAACTTTTTCTCAAGAAAAGCAGCTAAATCTGACTCAAAATCGCTGGAAATATAAATTTTTTTTTAGCTTGAAAAGTGACAAAAAAAACTAGCTAAATTTTAGAGAAAACCCGCTAAAACATGGAAAATATACAAATTCTTGGGTTATTTGTTGGTATTTAGGGTGAACGTTATTAGTTAGGTTTACTTTACGCAAAATGCAAAAAGAGCAAAATTAAACAATTTTTATTAATTTGTAGTAAGATGATTTTAAAAGAAAAATTGTAATATTTTTATATGAAAATCTAAAGGCAAATGTAATACAAAAAATGCTTGTTTTTTAAATATTAAAAATTGTAATTTTACCAGGGACCGTAACGGTTATAAGTGATATCAAAAAAGTTCCTTTATAACAGTTATTTTGTGTCTTAAAAAGAAAATAACATTCAAAACAGTTATTTTACAACGTAAAAATAAAAAATCGGATGAAACTCTTAAGAAGAGAGTTTTATTTCGCCTTCATTAAATAAAACTCTTTTGAGGAGTTTTTTTTTTCCGTCTAAAATAAAACTCATTTGAGGAGTTTTATTTTAAAACTCATTTGAGGAGTTTTATTTTTCAGTCAGAGAATAAAACTCATTTTATGTAGATTGACACTCAAAGCTTGCCGCTTGCCAGATCACTACAATTTGTAAGGCAGTGTAATCTTATCACTTGCATTGCAATTGAAAAAATCGTCATTAAAATGAAAACATGTGGGTTTTTAATTTGTTATTGTTAGATTCCTATTATTAAATGGTTGTTGTTTTATTTCTTATATGTGTATGTAGATATGGAACAAGAAAGCGAAGGAAGTGATAATGAGTATAAAAAAAGCTTTCTATGAAATCGACAATTTTTCTGCAAGGCCCTTGTCGATTGATAAACCTTTTTTTGAGTTCTGGGAGGCTAAAAGAATACACTATCCGTATTTGTATACATTGGCAAAAACTATACAGTGTGTACCTGCAACCCAGGTAAGCGTGGAAAGAGCATTCTCTGCTCTTAAATTGGTATTAAGCGACCTGCGTTCAAATCTTTCCGCAGAAAATTTGGAAAAAGTTATGTTCGTTAAATTAAATAAATAATTTAGTACACACATTATAGCAAATAAAGTCAATAAAAAAGAAGAAAATAAACAACATGAGTTTTATTTTAGACTGAAAAATAAAACTCCTTAAATGAGTTTCAAAATAAAACTCCTCAAATGAGCTTTATTTTCTGACGGGAAAAATAAAAACTCCTCAAAAGAGTTTTATTTCAGACGGAAAAAATAAAACTCCTCAAAACAGTTTTATTTAATGAAGGCAAAATAAAACTCTCTTCTTAAGAGTTTCATCCGATCTTTTAATTTTTCGTTGAAAAATAAGTCTTAACTGTGGAATTGAGATCGTTTCCTTAAGATCACAATAGATTCTGAAAGAGCACTTCAATACGAATCGTTTAGTATATAATAGTATACGTCTCCGTTGACTCTAACATAGAGAGTTTTTGAGTTATAGTTTTCGGGATAACTGTTATTTTCGGTCCCTGAATTTTACATTTTTTAATCATATTTTATACATTTTGTCCCTGGACTCGAAACTTTGATTAAAAAGCGGAGATCAGCAGCAAATTATTGCTTTGACCTATATATCAAAAAGTAGGTATCGAGAACAAAACGAAGAAGATGTTTTACACTAATTTTTCTAAAAAAAAAACTACATATTAAATATTTGCTTTTGTTTTTTTCATTAATTGCGGCATATATTGTAAATAAAAATATATATTTTTATACTTTTTTATTACGTCGATTGGTTATTGGAAAGCCGCACCGACCAAAAACATTTTTGCGAGAAAAACGATAAAGAAAGTTTACAACAAAATTATTAAATTTCTTCAGGATAGGTTTTCTTTTTTGTTTGCTATATCTATAGCTGCATTTGTTATAAACAATATTGTTAATTTTTACGCCTTTTTGCACTGAGTATCCAGAGTTATTAACAATTTTTTAAAAAAAATATTTTTTTAATTATTTTCGTTTATTTAACCTTATTTCTTATTTTAAATTTTATAATTATTTGAGTTAAGGTTTGTTTTTTATATAAAAGTTTTTTTATTTTCAATATTTCGCTACTCCTTTGTGTAGCATCTTCAGGAAAGTAATAAAAAAAAAAATATTGAAATATTGAAAATAAAAAAACTTTTATATAAAAAACAAACCTTAACTTAAATAATTAGAAAATTTAAAAGATTTTTTTATTATATGGCCTATACGCCGTTTTTATCACAATTTTATTGTTTTTCTTTCAAGAAGGTCAAAAGTTTCTTTTTCTTTTAACCATTATAAAACTAGGCTGTCATAGTGCAAAACCAATGCTTAAACTTTTTTATTGTTTTTGTTTTATATGCGTTGCTTATTTCAAATGTGTCAAACCAAGATTGACGAATAATGTTTTTATTTTTCTATAGAAAGTTTGACTCATTGGCCAAAAAGTGGTCAATACACCATACCAATGTTAGGAAATTTGTAAAAATAGGGATACGCAGCACATATGGGGCTGGATATCTCCTAATTGATACGAGGTATATAAAAACGGATTAAAGATTTAGAAAGAGGACACATTAATCATATATAATCAATTCCTAACTTAATTTTGCCAGAAATGGTCTATAGGTCTTACCAATATTCATACGACGATTAATTGAATCAAAAGTCAATAAGTTTTTGCAAAAAAAAATATTCTTGTTTTGTTCTGCATATCAATTTTTTAACATGACTTTCGTTGCTGCACCACCATACATTTGGACATCTAAAGCAGTTCTATTTTTGTTTTGATTTTACGTTCGTTGTTTTGGTAATGCAGCCAAATAATGCTGAAGTCGAATTTCGA
Organism: Delia radicum; assembly: GCA_021234595.1. Taxonomy (NCBI): domain Eukaryota; kingdom Metazoa; phylum Arthropoda; class Insecta; order Diptera; family Anthomyiidae; genus Delia; species Delia radicum. Next base: position 318,228,327 of record CM037851.1, on the reverse strand, counting down.
AACTTTTGTAGGCAATATGTCCATTTCAGCAAAACAATAATGAAGCATTTTTTAATGTTTGTATACAAAATTTACTGCATATACCAAACAGTGGTTATGCATCCAAACAATGTTTGTTAAACGTTAACATAGCGGATATATTGCAAAGTCGATTCTAAATATCTCAGATATAATAAAATATATCAAGAAATTGGTTTTGGAATTATAAAGACTTTATTTGAAATATATATAATCCATTTCTAACAAATTTTTTAGGAAATGGTCAGTGGATTCAACCAATAGTAAGCTGACGAGATGGCTAGAGTTTACCTATTTGGCACAACTTTTCAGAATTTACCTTAAATGCACCTTTATGTTTCTGATCAAAGGTTTGTAAGGAAAATTGTTTTTTTTTTTGTATAAATTTAAACCCCCCATTCGCGAGCTGTTATGATATTTTTTTTTTTTGCACACAGTACACTGATAGAATTTTGTTCGTATTATTAATGAACTGCTTCATCAATACAATGAATTTTTTTATAAAAAAGTACCCTAAGCAATGTTTAATTGAATCAATAAAAGGTGTTTCATTAAATCAATTTTAATGAAAGGCTTCATTGATCTAATGAAATTTTCATATATGAAATTGTTTTCATTAATTCTTTCATGTGTTTAAGAAATAAAATTCATATTTTGTATGAACTATTTTCATTGCTATTTAAAAAATTTTATTTTTTATGATTTAATTAGCATAAGAATAACTCATTAATAAAGTTAAGTCATTAATATTTTACTTTTAAGTTTTAATAAATTAAAACCAAAAGTTTATTTTTCGATCTTTTATCATAAATTATGATGTGAGCAAGATTATTCAAGTTCAAGATCATTTGTTTTTTGTTAAACAAAAACCGTGCAACGATATTTATTAATCAAAAAATTCTTCATCCGCAACTTAATGCAGATTTTAATCCACTGACAGGTCCTTACATGTTTCATGTAGCGTCACCTACAATCATCAGAGAACCAATGTGGACGGGGTAGAAGATTTACCCAAAGCTATAATTTTCTGATGACAAAAGATGAACACTTTACCCGTAGTGTTTTTTAAACTTCATGAGAAGTGAGCTACGGGTAAAGTGTTCATCTTTTGTCATCAGAAAATTATAGCTTTGGGTAAATCTTCTACCCCGTCCACATTGGTTCTCTGATGATTGTAGGTGACGCTACATGAAACATGTAAGGACCTGTCAGTGGATTAAAATCTGCATTAAGTTGCGGATGAAGAATTTTTTGATTAATAAATATCGTTGCACGGTTTTTTGTTTAACAAAAAACAAATGATCTTGAACTTGAATAATCTTGTTAAGTCATTAAGAAATAATCATTAGTATAATTGTTGGTTCATATTATTTACGAAGTCTTTTATAGAAATCTAATTAATTCTAAATATACTTACCAGATCTATAGTGCAATTCAGTTACTTGTTTTAGCGATAATCGAATTGTTTTAAAAAAAGTAAACAACAAAATAAACGATTTTTTTTTCATTAACATTTTTAAACGATATTCGCTCTTGTTAAAGTCAATTTTTGTGTTATTTATTCAATCGAGAAAAAGTTAAATTTTTAAATAGAAAAATAGAGTTGTCGACTATCGTTAAGGTGTACTTAGTGAATCACTTACTAGTTAGTGCAAACAACAAAAGTTGTCGATATAGTTTGCGATTGTTGGATCGTTATAATTTACTGAATTGCACTACTGAGCTATGTAATAAACAATTAAAAAACTTAGCGGTTATTATATGTCTGTTGACCTTTTACAAAAGCACTTATGTCGACTTAAGGAATTTTTTTAAGAATTGTGTTGACATTTAACATTTCAAATCAACACTGTATACACAAAGGCCCGATTACTGAATGACCAGTTAAAATTTAACAAGTTAAATTTAAAATTTATATGGGAAAAAACAACAAATGTTACGATAAAGTCCCAGTTAGTAGCTAACGGGGGTTCAGTAATAGGGCCTAAATGATATAAGACCGTCTAAAATCCGTATAGATCATATGTAATATTGGGCGTTTACATTCAGCGGTTATTTTTCAGCGATAATTTTTTTTAGTCCAAAATGAACTACATAGGAAAAAAATCTAAAAACTACACTAAACAAACTTTTTCGGAATAGTACAAATTCAACATTTTATTTAAAATGAATCGAAACATTTTCATTAATTTAATGAATATTTTTTTATGAAATTATGAAAAAATCATAAATAAATTTAATTTAATAAAACTAATAAAATTAATGAATTTTCATTCAGTTATTTTCATTTTTCATTAAATCAGTGAACTCATTTAAAATGAAATAGATTCATTAATACTATGAAGGAAAATTCTATTAGTGTAGGGTTATATAGTTGCAACAAAAAGTCGACTTTTCGACTTTTGGAAAAATTTTAAGTCGACTTTTCGACTTTTTGCCAAGTAAAAATTTATAAAAATTTATCAAAATTTATTTATTTGCATAACAATTTATAATTCGTATAAAAACTAATTTTTGAGATTGTTTTGGGGCCAATTAATTGGCATCTTAATAAAGAATTTATGTTTTATTGGTAATGATGATGAACCCGAATTTTATTAACGTTAAAATAATCTTTAAAAAAAATCTAAAACTTTGCCAAAATGCTTTTTGCATTTTTTCACATTTTACTATTTAAAAAAATGCCATTTTTTAAAAACCTCAAAAGTCATTCCCTAAAAATAAAATTTTAATGACAGCAAATAAATATGTTTTGGACTATAAGACTGATCTCATCAAGCAGATTGTCAAAAGTCTAAAATCATTTAAATCTGCCCATATTTAATGAAATTTGAAGATCCGATTAAATTTTTACACTTGAGGTATTCTACTTTAGTATACTGATGCTAACCGTGTAATGACATGGTGAGCATCAGTATAGGGCAATAGGGCACATTATATCCAAATCGAAACTTTTTATTGGATTTGACCTAATTTGGCGATTTTTTTGCTCAATATTAGGTTTTATGTCATATTTAATGATTTTGTAGGAAACAATGGCTTTATGTATACCCATCATGTTATCGACTAAATCTTAATTTACTTCGAAAAGTCGAAAGCAAAAGTCGACTTTTCAACTTTTTCATAGAAGAAAGTCGACATTCAGACTTTTTCATCAGAAAAAAGTCGAAAAGTCGATTTTTAGCACCCTCGCACACAGTTTTTTTTTAAATTGCAATATAACACCGCGTCTTTACGTGCAATGAAAGGATAGCAAGCAATTGTCAAAATGATTTCTGCTCAACAAATTTCACTCCAAGACTCCTAACTCTCCTTAATTTTCTTTTCACATGGGTGAGGCGTTTGTACATGTATTAGGACATTTATATTGTTTTTGTAACAATAACGTAACGCTTCACATACACTCAAAAAAAAAAAAAGTTAGTAGAAAAGTTAGTAAAACGTCTTGTAAAACAGATATACTATTTTTCAGCAAATGTTTTCGCTAAAATTATGTTTTCTCCTAAAATTTTAGTTATACTTATTCAGCACTTAACTGTTTTAAACTAATGTTTTACTAATATTTTACTTATTTTCTACTAATATAGTTTGCTAAAAAAAATTGTGCTGATAAGCACATTAAGATGTAGTAGAGACGATGCAAATTATTCTAAAAATTACAACTCTTGTAATACATATAAAAAAATCAGCCATGGAGGATTGTTGTATCTGTTTTTCATACATAAAACAAAATTGTGGATTAAAACAACTTAAATGTTGTGTTGTCACCTGCTTGAGAAAGTAAATGTCTATTAATTAAATAAAAAACAAAATAAAATATTTTAATTTAATACAGATTAAATGTGTATTTGTGAACTAAATGTTTGTAGAGATTTTTAATGTAGTGTGTTGAAATTGCAAACAAATATACGTTCAGTTAGACAGCATAAGCGAAAGACAAGAACACACATCTTACGTAGTTTATTGTGTTTCCTTTTCCTTATTGCAAAAAATGATTGTATATGTCATATTTTGTTATTTTTTTCACCATCATTTAGACTACCATTGCCATCATTTAGACAACCATTGATGTAAGTAGTTGAAAGATAATTTTGTTAATGTTATATATAATTATTTCTATTTTTTTTTAGATATTACATTAATTCATGTCGCCAATGTGAGAGTATGAACATGTTTATATTTTGTGACGTATTGTAAATTATTTTTAAAGGAATCACAGAAATATGTTGATGATTTTCAGCAAATAAATTAACTAAAGTATAATTTTTCTAAAAATTTTTTGAGTTTTGTTCAGTGTACTAATATTCAGTAAAACGTTTTTTAAATTTTAGCAAGAGTTTTTTAATAATTAATCCCTGCTGACTAAAATGTTGCTCCTCAGCAAAAGTTTTTGCTGATTTTACAAACTAATTAATTTTGTGTTAAATTTGATTGTTTTTGAAAAAAAATTGTGACATTTCTTAACAATAATAAAATTAACTAGTGTTCTCCACTACAGTGCAGATCACATAATTTTGACGTTTCTCTGCAATCGATTTGACATTCTGCGTACTATCGTTTATTGCATTTAAAGACACCTGGTATACAAAGATTAGAAAAAACACACGCGAAACAACAACAAATTGTACTTGTTTTTATTGCTTTGAATGTGTTTCATTTTTTTATTTAAATTTTTGTTTTAATTTTGAAAACGACGCTAGCACTTTTTTTTAAATACCAGCTAAAACTAGCTTTTCTAAAAAAAAATCGCTAGATTTCCAGCTAAAAGCTAAATCTCTTTTTTACCCGCTAAGAAAGTAAGAAAAACCTACAATTCTAGTTAGAAAGTCTCCAAATTCGTAACACTGCTTTCCATTTAAATTTATGAATTGGAAATTTTATTACCAGTTTTAATAGTTTGATTGTATGTAGGATTCATTTTATTTGTTTTATTTGTTGAAATTTTATATTGGTCATCATTTTTTTTTAACAAATTGTAATAATTTGCATATTTACAAAATTTATATGTATTTAATCGTTGGCCGTAAAGCATGTCGTAGAAAAGTTCAAGTTTCTTTTTAGTTATTGTCATGTAAAATAAATATTATTGCACGATAGAGTGAAAAGTCACCGATGTGATTCATTAAAGACATCAAAATTTAATATTAATAAGACGCAGTATCTCAAAGTGCGGAAATATCAGCACACCAGACGTTAATTCGACGACCGTCTATTGATTTAAAACTCATTTTACAAATGTATTTACTGACTAGGTAGGTATCCTAGTTTCGACCCCCAAATTGCTAGGTAACTTGGGCATAGTGCAGAGGAGCGAAGAATAATTAACATTGACATATTTAGCTGCCCAATATCATATTTAGGGACTAAAAGTTGGACTCCATGTTTTGCTTTAATTATGTTACACACAGAGAAATATTTAGCTACTTGTCAATTGAAACTCAGTTAATACGGGTACCGTGAAATAACTCCCAAAATGAAATAAGTCCCAATGAAATAACTCCCAATGAAATAAGTTCCAAAAAAAATTAAATAAGTCCCAATTTTAATAAATGAAATAACCTCCAAAGGAAAAATGAAATAAACCCCAACAGTTGGGAGTTATTTCATAGTAATAAAATAACTCCCAAAAAAGAATGAAACAACTCCCAATGAAAAAAGTCCCAAAGAAAATGAAATAATTCCCAATTCAAAAATATCGAATTCTATTTATTTCATAAATACATGTAAAAATGTACATAATATTAAACATATTATAAAGATAGAATTTAATGTATACATAAATAAACAAAAATAATCAACAAAATTAATAGAAAAATACATATTAAAAATATATTTATAGAAAAACCTGGAATAATCTTTGTTTTAAAAGTTAAAATAAATTAGTTTACATAGCATGGAGTAGTGAAACAGTGCGTAGGGGGGAGGCGGCGCGGCGCGTGCTATTCGCGGCGCATGTGATTTGCGGCCATGGTCGCGCCTATAGGACGCGAAACACGGTGGCATGTCATAACGTCCAATGACATAATGTCCATGGACGTTATGTCACTCGAAAAGTGTCATAATGTACATGGACTTTATGACAATTTGGAAAATGTCGTAATGTCCATGGACATTACGACATTATTTTTTTGGATATTATGTTACTTTCAAATGTGGCATAGCGTCCAGACTTTTTAAAATAAAAAGATTAATAATATTTAGTATATCAAATCAATTTTTTTAAATATTCTTTAGTAGTATATCACAAACTGAAACTAAATTTATAAATCGTATAATCACACGCAGAAAAACTTGTTTCTACAAATTACTTGATGTCTTAAAAATATAAGACTTCAACGGATTCGACATCTGATTTGAAAAACAAGTTCTTCTGGGTGGCGGCCTTCGGCCGCTCTTAGGGGTTTTTTTCCTCCGTAGAACGCGGCAGGCGGCTTCGCGAAATAAAGTTTTTTCTGCGTGCGACACAAAAGAAACTTCAAAATTACTGATCTGTTTCCACACTGGAGTATAATGTCCATGGACCTTATGCCGTAACACGTATAATATTTTCTTCCTCTAGCTTCCGAATTTTTTAAATAAATTTGATTTTCGACTTTTACACTTTACTATTTCTTCTTTTGCCACTCATTATTTCAAATTCAAGATTTGCCATTATTTTTAATCACTTTAATGGGTATTAAAGTGATTAAAAATAATGGCAAATCTTGGCAAATCTTTACTTACCAAAATTCTAGCAAGAACTGCGTTTCTTTTGGTAAAATAACTAATTGTATTGCTGTTATTTACTTTAAGACAATTTTTTATAGAAATGAAATAACTTTCAACAAAAATGAAATAACTCCCAACGATAAAATCACATTTAAAAATGAAAAAGAAATAAGTCCCAACAAAAGTGCAATAACTCCCAATAACAGAAAATTAATGAAATAACTACCAACAAAACCTGGTTGGGAATTACTTCATTTGGGAGTTATTTCATAATGAAATAAATCTCAATTTAATATGGAAAATTTTTGGGAGTTATTTAATTTTTTTTTTTTTGGAGTTATTTCATTTGGGAGTTATTTCATGGTACCGTTAATACGACTCAAATTTGGTTATTACGAATTTCAGTCGGTTGGTACAACTGACCAACGATATGGTAGTAACTGACCATTATGGTAAATTCAGTGACTACCATATCGTTGTATTTAGTAACTGAATTTATAAGTTGTTGCCATTAATATACATTTTTCAATTCGGTTGGCACTTTATTTCTCTGTGTGTAGTTTCGAAAAAGTAAATGCAGAAATGCAAAAGTAAATGCAAATTCAGTAAACAAAAACAAAAAAAAAAAACAGAACCCAAAAATTCGATTTGTACACAGAGAAAATATTCTTCGACGAGTTTTAATGAATTTTTTTACTAAACTTAGGCAGTTTTCTTTCTAAAACTCTGTAATTTTTATGAAACTACAGTGGGGAGCTCTTCTGAGTACATATAAGTACACTCAACAAAAAAAAAAATAGTAAAGTAAATTTTGTGACTAAATTTTAATTAGGATTGCCTATTGCCAGCTCGCTGATTTTCAGCAACGAAATTAGTAGATTCAGCAAAAGTTGTGCTAACACTTAGTTGATTAAAAATTAAAAAATCCTTGCTAAAAGCTAACAACATTTTTGCTAAATAATAGTAGACTGAAAAAAAAGCAAAAACTTTGTAGAAGTGTTATACTTTAGTTAATCTATTTGTTGAAAATCATAAAAAATGTTTGTGATTCTTTAAAAAAAAAAAATCACAATATGTTACAAAATATAAAAACTTTCATACACCCATGACGGGCGAATATTTTTGCGGAACATTTTAATCCCAGTTTTAATGGTGTTTTTTTTTTCTCTTTTTTAAAAGAAGGATAAAAAAACCCTTACCTTTAGGAGTTAGAGGGTTAACATATTCTACAAAAATGTTTGATTTTGGTATGTTCAGGGACTTATAGTAAAATTTCACGGCGAATATTTTTGCGGAACATTTTAACCCCTTAAATACCTGTTTTAATGGTGTTTTTTGCTCTTTTTTAAAGGTAGGACAAAAAAGACCCTATTCTACAAAAATGTTCTCCGTAACATTTTACATAAATTTTGCTGAACACACCAAATACTTTAAACGTAAGCTTTATTTGATTTTCTATGCCGATGGACAATACAAAGTAAGCATTCCCCCTAAAATGAAACCCAGATGTAAACTTTCAAAACGCCGATACACGTGTCTTTTTTTTTTGTCTCTTCTATCAAAATTAGTAGGTCGGAACTTGTAATTTTTTGTTGTTGTTGTGCAGTGTTGTTAACATCACAAACGGCAACTCGGAGCAAAACAAATCATTTAGATTTTAAAGAACTTGTTATTATATGTGACGATAGCTTATTGGGTAGAGTTCTCGCCTAACAACAAAAGGACCCCAAGTTCGAACCCCAGCGAGACCACGTTATTTATTTAATTAAAAAAATGTTTGTAATAATTTTTTTTTAATACTGTTTTTTTTATGAAAATATATTTATAGACCCATTACTTTTTCCCACCATCTAACCAAATAAGTAACCAGTTACTTTAACCCTACAAAGTAATGGGTCCACCCATTACTTTTAGGCTCATCGCCTGTAAAATTCATCAGTAAAGTAAGGTGTATTGTAATGAGTGAAGCCCTATTTCGATACATTACTTTACCCATTATTTGGTAATGTATGGTTTTGCTGCGAATGTTTGCTATATTTCAAACTAAAAATTTAAATTTATTGTGTGTGAATTTCACTATTTTTCCTTAATAGGAAAAAAGTATTTTTACAAAGTTTATGAAACTTATTTATGAAATAATGATGTATATGAAAAATTTGTCATAAAATTTTATGAAGCTCCCCAAACGAAAAAAGTTTTTGAGATTAATAAGGGGTTGCCTTGGGCTGTTTTTGGTCAATAAGTTTTTTATAGATTTAAATAAAACACATTATTTGTATCTATTTTTCAACTCGACGTTTCGTTGGTTTTATTCCAACTTCTTCAGGAGTCTTTTATTTATTTTCGTAAAATTAGTTATTTTACATTGTGAAGATTATTGAAGATTAAAATTAAAAAACTGGACTGTCACGACACAAATTTAATAATTAAAATAAAAAATAATCACGGCACAAACAAAAATATCACAGTTTAAACTTTAATGTTGCAATCACAGAACTATCGTGATATAATTTGATGTAATTATATATAATTTTATGTGTGGCTATAGATTCACATATTATTTTACGAAAACGTTTAATATAGCGCTGTACATATATCATTATATCTTGTGTTACATATAAGTTGATAATTTTTATCTCTTCATATATACTTGATGTAGCTAAATATGAAACAATAAAATCAAACAAATTCGATCACTTTTATATATAATTATGAATTATCAGGTTTGATATCATAAAAATAATTATCTTAATTATTCGTTTTATTCGATTAATCATTAAAATTTATTCGTTTACTTGTTATTAAAAAAAAATATTATATAAATTTTTTGTTCGAATTGTCGTTTCATTCGTTCGATTAATTGAATATTTTTTATTCGAGTGACAACTGTAATATATAACAATATCGGAACATTTTTTTATCGGGTCTTCATCATATATATGAAATTTTCATAAATATGATGAAGAGTTTAATAAAAATTTATTACAAACGACTTATGAAACAATTTTTCCCTGAGTGAAGTTATAAAAAAATTCCGGTTATTATAGTAATAATGAGCATTCCATTAATGTTTAAATATTTCATATTCAAATTATATGTTTATATGTTTATATGTATGCTTTTTTACAGTGTTGTACTTTGCATATTTGCTACCGGAAATTAAAATGTGCCGAAGTAATAAATATTAACGTTAGATGTCACCTATAATGAGTTAATAAATAATACACAGAGTTGTGTTAAAAAGGAGCAACTGTCATATTAATACTTACTCCCTTTGAAAGCAACTGTAGCAGTTAACTAAATGTGTTTTCGTGAGAAAATTTTTGTTCGATATTAAAATAAAATATACATAAATAAACAAAAAATATTAAAAACAACTAATATCAAAATAACAATTATTTTCCCGTGTTAAAAGAAAGTAAACGTGTTTCGGAGATTTCTTTAGAAATTATTTTGAAAAACTTGAAATATTGTTTACATATGGAATATATGCCTGGATTAGTTTAAGCAATGTAATATATTAAATCTCAAGTATGTGGTAATTAATAGTGAGCATTTAATTTGTTGTTGTACAAATGAAATCACAGTGTTAAAGAAAGAGTGGATGATTTAAAGTTTTCCTTAGTATTATTATTTTTAAATTGAAATATGAATAATGAATTTTATATTCCTTTATCAATTTCTACATTTATTTTTTATCCATAAAGTGCATTAAAATAGAATTTCTATATAGTACAGAATTCTCTAACACCCCTCACTTGTGTTTTAATATATTCAAGAGAATTAAGAGTATTATAGAGAAAACAACATTTCAAATTATTATGAGAGTATATATATATGTAAACGAAACTTGTACTACTCTCCTGGTGCATACAGAATGCGAAATTTAAATAGACGCATATAAACTCAATGGATTATAATTCTATATGATAATAAATTTTTAATCTTTTTATGTAAAATTAATCATTGAAGCTAAAGTTTACACAATATATGAAATTATAGCTGCACTCAAAAGAGTTTGACAGTATAGTATACTGAAAATGACAGTTAAAACAACTGTAATTTCAGTTTAAAAGATGACAAAGGCAATTACCGTTAAAATTACTAAAAATTTAATAAAAAGTAATAATATCAACAATCAACGTTGTAAAACAACCGAAAATGTTTATTACAAAATTTTTGAAACAACTTTAAAATTTGGCAAAAATTGTTAAGTATTTTAAAATATATTATTTTAGTAAAAAAAAAATTTTTTTTGTTTTATTACCTATAACAATTTGTATTTCCTACATTCTACTTAAAGTGAAAAGAACAAATGGAGAACAACGAAATTTTGTAGTTATTATTTGCAAACTATGAGCAAATCAATAATAGCAAATATAAACTAAACGAGAATTTTTAAAAACTCGATATAATTTTTTTTTTTTTTTGTAAATAACTAACAAATATTAACTGTTTACTTCAAAAATAACTGTTTAGGGTAGTTGTTTATTAAAATACCAAAACAACTACAGTGCACTCGCGATAATATGAACTAATTAAAACCAAGCCAGTTCACTTTTGCAAGATTGTTCATATTTGCGAACGGCATCTAATTTACCGTTAAAAACGTTTTTCCAATAAAAATAAAAGTTTCCTGTGTTAAATTTTGTATTTATTATTTATTGGATTAAAAAAAAACAATTAATTTTTGAAAAAGAAACAAAATTTAAAAGTTACTTGTTTAAAAAAGTTACAGTTTAAAAGTTACACTTGCACCTTTTCCCGAATGTTCTAAAATGTCTGCTTTTTCTTTTAAAGTTAAAAACTTATGCTTTTTTTATGCATATTTAAGAACTTTTCACGTTAAATTTATATTCACAAAACGAATAAGGAATTCTAGCTGAATCTGAGCACTAACTAAAACGTGAATGTTAGAAATTTTGATTGACAGGTGAAGACAATTTAAAAGCAAACAGCTAGGGAAATCCCTAAATTATAATGCAGTTGAATACAAATTTAACCACTACCCTGTTGATTTAGATTTAATCCGTTAAAAATACAAAAATAAGCGGTTCATATTTTAAATCTTTGGCACTAAGTTCATATTTTAGAGTAGTCAATGGAAGAAATTTTTTTTCATATTTTGGGGTGTTCATATTTTCGCGAGTGCACTGTACTTAATTAAAGGACTGATTGTAAAAACTTGAAAAGTAACATTTTATTTTTAGTTTGTTTTTTGCCTTTTAAAGGTTGAAAGAATGCAAAAAATATGACATTTGATTGATTAAACAAGATTTCTATCAAATATTAATCAATGGATATCTGGAAAACATCGAAAATTCATAAAACCACAAATGTTACTTGTCATGTTTTTACAATAAGCCCTTCAATTGTATTTCAGAAATTATCAATTGTATTTCAGACACTATGTATCGTATTTCAGAAATTATCAATTATATTTCAGAAATTATAAATCGTATTTCAGAAATTTTCAATTGTGTTTCAGAAATACTAGTGAAAAAACTTTTAATAATTTCTGAAATAAAGCATGGACACGATAAAATTTCTGCATTTTAATTTTATTATAACTTCTTATCTGAGAACGCCATAAATAAATTTAGTACCACAAATTAAATATATGTCTTTAAGGAGTCTGGAGATCTGAAAAAATAAAAATAAATGTAATTTCAAGCGATATGTAGCGAAATCCCTCCTTTACGCCTAAAATTAACCAATTTAGTTTTGGACACATATATTTTCAAAGGTTGCGCAAACTTTTAGCAGAATTATACGATTTTATTACTTTTATGTATTCTTTAGACCCTAGTTCTGATAGACAGTATGAAATTACATTTCTGAGCCAGTTCTGAACCATTTTTGGGATTAAATAATTTTCTTGAAATTTTTGTGTCTTTTATGATTCTATTTAGAAGGCTCTTATTTTCTTCCAAAAATTAGTAATTTTTAACGATAAATTTTTGAAATTTCAAAAATATATGTGTTATTTTATTCATTTGCTCTTCATCAAAATCACCTCATGTTCAAAATATATCAAAAAGGGTCTGCATTTTTATGGTAATAAGTTACTACTTTAAAATTTTTTTTCTTAATTAAGATCTAAAATTATTTTTGGTTGAGTAATTTAAACAAAATTCAGTTATAACTATCAATTTTATTTGGTGGGACAATTTTAACCTCCGGTTAACATGGGTCATCGTTGCGCTAAATAGTTAATGTTTCGGAACTGAATAATTGTGATCTATTTAACCAATTTAAAATGCAAAATTAGTTTCGTTCAAAAATATATTTTTTTAAATATTATTTTTGTCAAAACTACTCCAAAAATAATTACAAACGCAGAATGTTAGAAATGTTACAAATTATGAAAGTACCATTTACACAACTCATTAACTATAAGACGGAGATATCGAATATTGCTCAAAATTACAGACATTTAGTTAATAAGAACCAGGATAATTATCGTGATGTTGAATAATATATGTATTTCAATATTCTAGTTAAAATTTTTAAATATTATTATAGTTATTTTTGTTTTACTGGAAATTTTTATTTATTTTTGTTATCTGGGATATTTCAACTTTTTCATATTGACAGAAAATATTTTTGATTTCCCGCCTTTTTTAAAAAATTTGTTATATATAAGTTTTTAATAGTTAACACAAAATTTATCAATCAAATTATAATAATTGTTCCCTGAAGAAGTCACCCAATATCAAGACGAAATATTGGAAATAAATAATTATAATTTATAAATAAACGATATTAGAAAAAAAGAATTATAATGAAAATAAAGACTGAGAACGAAATAAGTGTAACACGAAAAAGTTGCAATAACTTTTTAATGCATTCATCAATTTTAACAATGGTAGCCATTTATTGAACATAATTTCATGGAAATGTATATACAATTAAAAGAATTTCTGAAATTTCAAATTTATATAGAATTTATAGGCATAATCTATAAAGTTCCATTTAAGAAATTTTACTATATATTTCATATAGGGTTAGTTTGATTTAGGCGACTTTGGTCAAAACTTTTAGTCATTATTGGCAGTTTGCGTAATGGTCTACTGGTCGAAGTGCTATTCAGTTTCCATTATTTTTAATAAAGACGAATATTGTTGTTTTGTGACCACAAATCCTGCGGATTTCAATATTAGTACTATCCAAGATCATATATAAAATTATGAACACCTCGTGATGTATTATGGAGTTATAGCAGTTTCCTTCTCTAACTGTCTTTGTCTTAAATTTTGATATTAATTGTATGTATTATCAGATCCAATCTGATTTTCTTACTTGTCTACAATTGATTCGCCAAATTGGATCATGTTTAAAGAAATGTAAATTTTTTTATGCTTAAATTTCATTGATATTTCCTATAACATTTAGATGATACAATTTTTTACCTCAAGCCTTTAAGGAGTCTGCAGGTGTGTGAGTACCTTTATCCGGTATTAAATACTTAGCACTAAAATTTTTTTATGAATTTTTCAAAAAGCGGTTTGAACCGAGTTTGCAACTCTTGAGACCATTTTTAATACCTGTTTTGAACGTTTAATGTTTTAGAAATGTTATATATTGCATATCGTTGTTTGTTTTTTCTAAAAATCACCGAGTACACTAAATATTTTATTATAGTGCGCCCCAGTTGGGTAGTTGGTAGCGTGCTGGCTTATCAGTGCGGCGGTCGTGGGTTCGATTCCCACCAGAGGCTCTAATCTGTTTTTGCTACAACGCGCTCAAGGCCTTAGTAGCTAGTGCTCGGTTAGGGTATTAGTATATAATTTGTAATTATATGATTATCAATTAATTAAAAATTTTAAATTAAATTTTTTATTATAATAGCCACTAATCGTGACTTATTTGAGTGAGAAATAAAAGTATCCCACCTCCTTCCGGGAGACTCGCTAGCAGACCGTCTAGGTGATCGATAAGGGGTTAAAATTTAATCTGAAATAGGGCCTTTTTAGCCGTGGTTTTATAGCAAAATGTACAAATCTCGGGATAGAGATATTTCAGAAAGTAGGAGGTGTCTTTCCAAGATTAGGGTCTCTATTTCTTCTCCGGAAGACGCTCTAGCAGATGAATGTATAAATTATATTCGGTTTTGTTGGATTCCATTAGGGCACTCTAAATGGGTCAAAGTGGAATTTTCCACAATTTGACCCTATGGGTCAAAAGTCGGGACATCAGGATTCGTTTTAGAGGTATGGTTCCTTCGGCAAAGCTTCTTATTTTGATCCCTAGAATACGATTTTCTTTGAACGTTGAGCGATTTTTAAATCGACCCGCCCTAATATACATATTTCAATATCAGTCATTATGTTCTTTTTGGAAATCGGAAAAACTTTCAAAGTCTAGTAGCGACACCTAAAGCCAGAGAATTTTTCATAAAAAGGTATACAAAGACCAACAATTGCGTACCTTAAAGTTTAAATGCGACTATTTAAATTTCGCTTACTGTAATTCGTATTTACTAAAAAGTGACAAAAAGAGCCAACACTGGCCAAAGTATTTCAATAGTCAAACAAAAAGCAAAAATTCAGTCGTAGTTGCTGCTTCGGCCGTGTTTAACGTGTCAGTTTTTTGGTTTAAAATTCAAAACTAGAAATATTTTACAGAAAATAAAATTAAACAATTAAAGTGCAAATATCGTAAAAATTTGCAATCACTTAATAAAACTATAAAAAAAACACAAATTTTAAATAAAACAATAAATCAATTTTATAAAATTAACTAAAATGGCTCAAAAAACTAGCGTATGCATTGTCGGTTCCGGTAACTGGTAAGTGGAAATTTTTGAAAATAAGATAAACTTTATTGCCATATTTTGTTAAAAAAAAAATTATGTAACTTTTTTTTTTTTTATTATTTAACCATAATAATGTAATAACATTAAATCTTAAACTTATTTTTTTAAATTTCATTTTAAAGGGGCTCTGCTATAGCCAAAATTGTGGGTGCCAACTGTGCAAATTTACCCGAATTCGAGGAACGTGTTACCATGTTTGTGTATGAAGAAATGATCGATGGCAAAAAATTAACAGAAATCATTAATACGACCCATGAAAATGTTAAATATTTGCCAGGTCACAAATTGCCACCAAATGTGGTAAGTTAAATACTCGTATGCTAAATGAAAAATTTTCCATTTCAAATTTAATGAATTGCAAAACTTTGCTACATACAATTAACTCATGAAGTTTATGATTATTGCTAAACGTAATTAATTTTTTGTTATCAGCGGTAATTTTTGTTCAAACAAAATATCAGAAATAATTGATATTAACAAATTACTATTTTTTTTTTTTTTTTTTGGAATATCTGATAATATTTGTACCCTGACCATTTCAATACTTTGTATTTGAATAGTGAAAACTTCAAACAAGAAATTTGTATTTAATAGTTTGTTATTTTTCCGTTATTGTTATTGTTTTAATTAAGTTATTTGTTATTTTTGTTTTAACTTATTACAACATTTATTTATTTATTTATTTATTTATTTATTAGACTTATTATGTAATAAAGTATTTTGTTGTAAAATGTAAAATTTTTCAAGAGCATTTAACAAATGCCATATGTCGAGTACATACTTACATCTTTTTATTTGTATGCATGCAACTCTAGGGTGGCCCAATTTTACAAAATTTTTGTTTTCAAATAAAAAAGTAAAATATTTTTATAGCTTAATTTTTAAGCTGATATGCTTCAAAAAACCGGCTTCAAAATGACAAATCAAATAAATCAAATTCGCTTGTTTTCGCAATGTTTGCGGATTAACTCATTAAGAATCAACTACTTTTAAAAGTCTATATTTTGTAACTGAAGAAAAATGAAAAATTCGAGCCCCCACAACTCCCCGCTCCCAATATTATTTCAGACGCCCATGCGGCAGACATCCGCTGTCAACTCACATATTGCAGTGTTTTTCGTTTTAGGATATTGTGAATATTCTTAAAGCATTAAATTATAAAAATGAAAGTTATTCAAGTTCGAGGCCATACTCTATATTAGGATATTGTCCTCGTTAGATTACACTGTGCAACAAATTTCGGGTCATGGCAGACATCCCGGACCATTCCAACGGAAAATGAAAATTAAAGTAGTATTTTTGGTCTTTTTTTACTATGGATGAAAATAAAATGTTGAAATGGGTAAAAGTAAAATGCAATAACAACGAAAGCGAGGATGCTCATTTTAACACCATACTTCATAAGAAGTATGGTGTTCAAAATGAGCTAAATCGATTAAGCGCTTCAAAAGTTATGAGTGAAAGAAAATGTAAGGCTGAATCAAAATTTTTCATACAAATGTGCGAATTTTACTAAATTACGTGACTTGTCCATTTTGTAACCAGACATATAGAGGTGAATAGTGTTGAATATTCACCTCAAGTACTTTTTTCACCAATTTTTTTTTCACCTCAAACTTTTTTCACCTCGAAATTTTTTTTCACCTCCATTTTTGTTTACTACAAGAAAAGTTGGACATTTTGTAACCAGAGACATAGAGGTGAATAGTATTGAATATTTCACCATATAATATTTTTATTTGTATTCAAAAAAAATCATTTTGCATAATTCACATTGATTTCCAAATTTGAAACGACAAATTCTAGTTTCTTTTAAAAATTACACAAAATTCACTTTTATTTTAAAAACCGTAATACATTTTCGAAAGAAATTAAGGATGAATAATAATAACTATTAATTTTTAGACGTCTCACAAACTCAGTACACGCAATTACGTAATTGTCATTACTCACGATTACGTACTTGTAGTAAAATTGACCAATTTCCATGACAAATTTTGAGGTAAAAAATGTCAAGGTGTAAAACGTTTTAGGTGAAAAATAATTTTGTGAAAAAAGTATTCGAGGTGAAATATTCAATACTATTCACCTCTATGTCTCTGGTTACAAAATGTCCACATTTTCTTGTAGTAAATTAAAATGGAGGTGAAAAAAAATTTCGAGGTGAAAAAAGTTTGAGGTGAAAAAAAATTTCGAGGTGAAAAAAGTTTGAGGTGAAAAAAAATTTGGTGAAAAAAGTACTTGAGGTGAATATTCAACACTATTCATCTCTATATATCTGGTTACAAAATGGACAAGTCACGTAATTTAGTAAAATTCGCACATTTGTATGAAAAATTTTGAGGCAGACTTACATTTTCACTCATAACTTTTGAAGCGCTGGTCCGATTTAGCTCATTTTGAACACCACATTTCTAAAGAAGCTACCCAACAGTCTGTGTGAAAATGAGCATCCTCGCTTTCGTCGTTATTGCATTTTAATTTTACCCATTTCAACATTTTATTTTCATCCATAGTAAAAAAAGAGCAAAAATATGCTAAAAAAGAGTCAACTTCAAGGGCCTATAAAAACAAAACAAGAGCAAAGATTTCAAAACCCTTTGGGGGTTTTAGTCTACTAATGGTCTACTTTCATTTTCCGTTGGAATGGTAGGGGATGTTTTTTCTTGTTGCACAGTGTTATTTGTTAGGACAATATCCTAATAAAGAAATATAGAGTATGGCCTTGAACTTGAATAATTTTCATTTTCATTTCACAATTAAAATTCGAAAAGAACATAATTTTTATGAAATGAAAATGAAAATTATTCAAGTTCGAGGCCATACTCTATATTTCTTCATTAGGATATTGTCCTAACAATATCCTAATTTTTGTTTTCAAATTTATTATTTGACCCTTTCAGGAATGTGTTGATATATCTATTTCGGGAATTTTCTAGGTTCCCATCATCAGAACAAGTTTTGAAAGCGGTATCAATCCCATGCCAAACATCAAACATACATATGAACTAGTTTACTCACTACGTGAGAATTAATATACTTATGAGTTTGAAGTTAAAGATTATAACCATTGATCAAAATATAAATTGAAAACTTGTTTGATGTGCAAGATCCACCTCTGGTGGATATTCAATACACGTTTTTTTGTTTCTCTCTCCTTTTTATATTTTGTTTAGTTTGTAAGCAAAACAGTTATAATCTTCAACTTCAAACTCATATGTATATTAGTTCTCATGTAGTGAGTAAACTAGTTCATATGTATGTTTGATGTTTGGCATGGGATTGATACCGCTTTCAAAACGTGTTCTGATGATGGGAACCTAGAAAATTCCCGAAATAGATCTATCAACACATTCCTGAAAGGGTCAAATAATAAATTTGAAAACAAAAAAACTCTATAGATTATTTGTTAGGACAATATCCTAATGAAGAAATATAGAGTATGGCCTCGAACTTGAATAATTTTCATTTTCATTGCACAATTAAAGGTCGGAAAAAAACATAATTTTTATTTTTAATAAAAATTATAACAAACTTGCATAATTTTTATGTTTAATAAAAATTATATCAAACTAGCATTAAATTATTTTAATTTTATTTTAAAGTTGTTGTAAAGTACATGACTATTTATCATTTTGTAATGCTTATGTAAAATTTTCAGTGAAATTTGTGAAAAATTTATAGAAGGAGTAAACTAAAAATAACTTAAAGGCTTTCACCCGTGTTCATAAACAAATCTTAATTTCAAATACATTTTAGTAAAAACACAATTGTTAGCCTTAAAACGGTTTTCATAAACGAATATTAGCTTAAAATACCTATTTTAAAAGTTGTGCAAAAGTTAATACTCGTTTATGAATACAGTTTTTAAGGCTAAAATTTGTGTTTTAACTAAAATGTATTTGAAATCTGATTTAAGATTTTTATGAATACGGGGGTAAATGTTTTGGAGCTGCGTAATTGTGATGAAATAAAATAATTTACAATGTATAATTAGTTTCTTTTTTAATATATTAAAAAAGTTTTTATTATCAAAAATAATAGCGCAAATTTTTATAATATGTTCCACTTCTTTCTCATTTTGAATCTAAATAATTGCCAAAAATTGCTCATTATCGAAATCACATCATGTACAAAATCTGTTTTCGATTTAATAGATGATAGAAAACCATAGATAATAGAAAAAGGTTTAGTTATTTCTGATCTTCTTTTATTTAATTCTTTTTCTTTTTTCTTTTATCTTTTCTTTATCTTTTATTTATAAATTATAATTAATTATTTACAATATTTCGTCTCCACATTGGGTGACTTCTTCAGGGAACAATTATTATAATTTGATTGATAAAATGTTGTTTTAACAATTGAAGGGCCATTAACATCTTAATATATATATCGATTAATATCAGTGGATATGGCATATATTATAATTATCATGAATTTATATATAATTTTTTTTTTTTTTTTTTTTAAAAGAGAGGCAACACTCAGGAAATACTTCCTATATTTAGTGTGTTGCTTTCTTTGGAAAGGGATAGTATAGAGATGAAAGGTGGGGAAAGATGAAGGGCTTCAGACATGGCAACACTGTAATTGCGCGAGATGATATGTAAGTCTTAGAACAGTTGTTGCTCGCCACCTGATGGAGAGTTAGCGAACTTATTGAAGCTTTTTGGTTCATAGCCCTGATTCATTATTTTACTTCGGTGGGGTTAATTGCTATGGGAACACCGAAGGTGGACATTGCGATACGTATGAGGGATAGAAAAAACTCATACATATTATTTTGATGTTGCCGGCACCGGGAATCGAACCCGGGACCTTCTGTGTAAAAGTCCAACGCGCTAACCATTACACCCACAATTATATATGCTATCATATTCAAATTTTGTTTTACAACGAATATAGAATGTTTAATGATAATTTCAAATTGAAAACTAAATTTCTCTTTGGAGATATTGAATGAACATTACAAATTAAATTGTTGTTTTTAATAAAAAATTTAGAAAATTTCTAATGTAATTGAGTTGAACAAAATATTAAAATTATATTTTCATTTGTAATTTTCTATTTAAAATTTCAACTAAAAGCACAATATATTAATCAGAAATTTAAAAACTTACAAAAATAATTGAAATTTTGCATTAGAACTTGCAAAAACTATAGATAAAATTGTAACTACCCGATATGGTAGCATATCTAATTAGATAGGGCTCAATAAGTAATCAGATATAATTTAATACGAAAAAATGGTGAATACAATTGTATATACGTTGACCAAATTGGATACAATTGGATTTAATATCTTCAAATTATATACAATTGAATCCTAATTTTGACCAGATATTGTATTAAATAATTGCACTAAATAATATCTCACAACATAAATAAGGTTAAATTTCATATAAATGGTTCAATTTGTACTTTTATTAAATATTGTATAATATGTTAATTTTAAAAAATTATGAATTAATTATAATATTAAGTAATTTTGCATAAAACATTATTGATTTTCACCGAAGGTGAGATTTTCAAAAGTGTGAAAAGTACAAATAAAATTGTAGTTTATAAACAATATTTTTATAAAAATTATGCATGAACCATGGACTGTAATTTCGTATCAAATAAATGTTTTTTCAAGAAAAATTCAACTGACAATATGTGGTTCATATTAACCAAGGTAAAATTTCTTTATCATATTTGATAGTTTTCCACAAAGTCTTTAAAATTTCAAACTATTTAAATAATTGGGAAAATCTTTCATTCGATTTCTAAAAAAAAAAATTGTGATACTTTTAATATAAAGATTATGTATTTTCGGTTTAAAATTGTTCAAAGTTCCAAAAAATGATGGAAAAAATTGCATAGCTTTGTAAAGTTTGAATTGAAAATGTAAAATATGAAATTTTAGTTGTGAGACTTCCAGAAATAGTTTGTCTTTGCTGAGGGTTCGTATGTCAAAACGTCGCGACTTTCAATTATTATAAATAAAACATGGATTTCTTATTTGAATGCATTAAGATATTATAAAATGTTTATTTGAAGTAAGAATATGCGGCAGATATGAGGAAAATGTATATTTCCGCTTGTTTTAAATAAATTAAAGTGGACTTTATATGCAAATTTTTTTTCTAACAAAAACCAAATAAATAGTGTTTTGTAATAGTTTCCACAAGAAATTTTATTGTTTTTCGAACATATTTTATATTGCCCCATTTCTAAATGTATCATTGTTACTTATGCTACCACATTTTTTTTTTTTTTTTGTTTTTATATAAAAGAGAAGCAACACTCAGGAAATTCTTCCTATTAATTAATGTGTTGCTTTCTTTGGAAAGGGGATAGTGGAGAGGTGGAAGGTGGGAAAAGATGAAGGATTTCAAACATGACAACACTGTAATTGCGCGAGTAGAAAAGTCTTAGATCAGCTGTTGGTCGCTACCTGATGTAGAGTTGGCGAATTTATTGAAGCTTTTTGTTTCATAGCCCTGATTCATTATTTTACTTCGGTGGGGGTTAAGTGCTATGGGAACACCGAAAGTGTGCGCAGCGATACATATAAGTGATAGAAAACTCATACATATTATTTTTCTTAATTGATGTTGTCGTCACCGGGAATCGAACCCGGGACCATCTGTGTAACAGTCCAAAGCGCTAACCATTACACCACAACGCCCACAATCAGATCTGTCACAAGGAATTTAAATTGAAGATCAAATTTAAACTAGTTCCATATACAATTTTAAATTATGCTTTTATTAGTAATCAAGTAAAGGGTCCGCCAAATAACTTTTTTTTTGAACTCCTGACCCAATTGGACTTTGTATGGCGTCATACCAAGGTCTTTATGCTAAATTCGTCTCAATGATGTCTCCGAAATGTTCAATTGTTGAGAACGACTGTGAATTGATGTTGATAGCGCTTCACGCACACTTTCTGCCACAGCAGCAATATTCTCGGGTGTACGCACTGTTTTTGGTTTTTCACGCTTTGGTTTATCGATGAGGATGCCAGTTTCTTTCATTTTTTTCACAAGATAACGAACATACGGACCATATTCGTTCAGCGGAAGGATAAAACTAATTATCTGTCAAATCAGACATGAGCTAAGTGTTACCATTCACGAAATAAGCACTAGTTGAAAAAAACGTTAGATGGCGGACCCTTTACATTCCATTTTTAATTAAACAATGTTGTTTAAAAGTTTTTTTTTTTATTTCTTAAAATTTTGTTAAAAAAACTTTAATTTCTGTAGCTTATTTTTACTTCAAATAAACATTTTATAATGTCTTAATGAAGTCGAATAAGAAATTGATGTTTTATTTAAAGTAATTGAAAGTCCCGACGTTTTGGCATACGAACCCTCGGCTAAGACGAACTATTAATGTCAGTCTCACAAACTCAATTTCATATAATTCGACATTTTTAATACGATCTTTCCAAAATTTTGCAACTCCTTCCATTATTTTTTTTTTAACTTTTAACAATTTTCAACCGAAAAAGCATAAGTTTTTTATTAAATGTATCACAAACAATTTTTTAGAGATATCAAATGGAAGTATTTCACCATATTTTAAATGCATAGTTTTAATTTTTTTAAAGACTGTGGGAAACTATAAAAAATTATAAGAAATTTTACCTCGGCTAATATGAACCACATAGTGTCAGTTGAATTTTTCTTAAAAAAAAACATTAATTCGATGCGGCTTGAATCTTTTAAACTAATTCATGTATTACTTCATTCCTCTTTATTAATTTCAAATCAAATGTGTTATCATTATTTTATTGCAAAGTAAATGATTTGAAAACTACAATTTTATTTGAACTTTTCTCCCTTTCATAATGCAAATCTTAACTTCAGTGAAAAATTTAATAAGCCATTTATACCTAATTTTATTAAATTTTATGTTTTAAGATATTATTAAGTGCGGATTCAATTGTATACAATTTGGTCCGCTCCAATCCAATTGAATCCAATTTAATGGACGTAGATACAATTGTATTTACCATTTTTCGGATTAAATTGTATCTGATTAGTTATTAGACCCTATCCAATTATATATGCCACCATATAATTTATTTTACTCTGGAGAGTGTACAGAATTTTAGAGAAATCCGTTTAAAAAGTTAGAATTTGTATAGCGAACCAACAAACAGAAAATGTCTTTTATGTATCTCTTACGAAACTATGATTTTGGGATATGATCATTTTATTACAGGTTTTTCATCAATAAAAAAATGGCGCAATTATTTTTTTAATTTTCAAGGGGTTCATTGTCCTACAGAGCAGAAAGAGCTGAACCAATATGAAATTTGAATTCGGCATTCGATTCTAAACAAAAACTTATTAAAAAAATCTTTTGTTTAAAGTTTTTAAAGTGCACCATTTAGGCAAAAGAGTAGCAGGGAAACAATTTTTTAAAAAACTAAAAAAATAATTTTTATAATAACACAATAAAAATTTATTGAGGACTAAGGAAAATGGCACAGACATTTTCGAAGCATCGCAATCCGATAAAAATTATTAAGGTACCAATTTGTAAACAGCTGTAAATTTTTGTTTTAAGTATTTTGAGCTAAGAAAAGAGCTACAAACATTTGTGATATATCGCTGCCCGTTAAAAAGTTGTCCATCATTAAAATATTACATTTCAGTAAACACAACTTTTTGAAAACTTAATAACTTTTTACTGGGTTACCATAAAACGAAAGTGTGCACCATTTTTCTGAAAATAAACTTTTTTCATAAAATTTCATAGTTTCATAAAAAAAATTCATTCGATATTATAAATTATCTCTTAATAAATGTAATGATATTTTCGTTAGAGCTATGCAATTATTTCAAAGACTTAATTTTTATATTTTTTCCTAAAATTTCATAATTTTCATTAATTGTCATACATTTCAAAATATTTTATAAAGTGCTTTATTATTTTAATGTAGCCTTTTGTTAATTTTGGACTTCAACGAAATTGTTTAAAAATCATATGAAGCGGTAAATTGGCTTAGTTATAATGCATTTTTCAAGACATTCCTGAACGGTTTTATTAATTCAAGAAAACTTCTTAATATTAAAAAATTTTATGAAACTGGTGCATAAATTCTATAAATGTTTCATTGTCAGAATGATTTATTAATTTTATGAAGATTTTCATTAATTCTGCAAACATTTCATAGACATTGACTTTTACGAAACCTGTTTCATAGACTCTACGAAAAGTTTCAATGGACGATTTCCAGTGAAATTTTTATTAAATCTATGAAGAAATTCATTACTGAAGTGAAGATAATTCTCTCAGTGTATGTCATGATCAGGGCAAGTTTTTTTTGGCACGAAAATACCTTTAAAAAGACACACGAAATGGCACAATAAAAAGTTAAAGGTATTATTCAATTCTCCTTTATTAAATTTTGATTGCATAGTGCAATCATGTGCTTTTTCAAGTTATCACAAAGATACGATCTACGTTAAGTTTACTGAAAATACGAGCTCCACATCTGTAGATGTAAATGAAATAATATAATTCCGAAGGGGATTTGTTTTCAATGTATGAATCCTTTTCATTCCTACACACAGAGAAGTAAAATGCCAACCGAATTAAAATGTATATATTAATGGTTACAAATTCAGTTAGTACGACGATATTTATATTAGATTTCTGAATATTATGGGTCTAACAACTAAAATTCAGTAGAATTAACCAAATTTGGTTGCGAAAACTAATGTTCAGTGTTACCAAACGACTAAAATTCGTACTAACCGAATTTGAGTCATAGTAACAGAATTTCAGTTGGCAAATAGCAACATTTTTCTCTGTGTGTATTCAAAAATATATTTTCTTATTTTAGTCAAAGTTTGGAGGACACTATTTCGATTGAAAACTTTATTAAATTTTTCAATAATTTCTTTGTTATTTGAAGCCTTAAATTTTCACTTAACGCAATCTATAACATCAAAACTTTTATTTATAGAGAGTCCGTTTGTTTCCAATTTGGTGATGCTTAAACAAAGGTTTTTTGAAACATCCATTTGCATTGCACGTAGACTCTGCTTCATTGTCACTGATATTTAATACGTCACAAATTCATTGAAATTATCACAACAATATTTTCAGCTTAAATCCAAATTTTACTTAAATTCGGAAATATTGATTGTAACAAATTTTGTCGTGATGGAGCCTAAAAAGATATCAAAATTATAAACTACACCTACACAACAACAAAGAACAATTGAAATTGTGATTAAAAAAATACGGAGGGAATGGAATAAGCTTTGCCTGATTCGCTTACATAATTGTATAGTTTCCGCTTTATAAATTAAAAAATTAAAAAAACGCGTTTAACTAATAAAATTTGAACATTTTATCACTGCTTCTCGACATTGGATTGACCATATCATTAACCTTTACCACAACAGAAGACATCGTATAAGGAATCAATTAACGGCCATATACATTTTTTAATACGAATAAAAAAATTTTCAATTTCATTTTTACTTTTCTTAATTTCATTTGTTTTTTCTCAATTTAAAATTATAAAATCTAATTTTCATTTGGTTTATTCTTAATTGCAAATGTAATATCTCAATATGATTTGCTCTTTTTTAAGTTTCATATGGAAAATCTCAATTTCATTTGCTTTTTTCTGAATTTCATATGAAAAATCTCAATTTTATTTGTTCTTTTCTCAATAACAAATCAAAAATCTCAATTTTATTTCCTATTTTCTCTCTTCTCAAGAACTTCTGCTTTAAAAATATGTAGTTGTTTGGGTTGTAATACAGTAAACTTTGTTTTTAAGTGAAAAAACAGTCATTTGTAGAAGAAATTTTATTTTTGACTACATATATAGTTCATTTATTAAAAAAACAAACCACATGAAATTACTGTATTATGATTTACTTACATTCATTTTATACAGTAGTTTTTCTTTATTTAAAAAAATAAAACAAATAAAAGTTTGTTTATTTTTTACTGAATATGTGGTTATATTTTTACTATAATTGTGGTTCATTTTTTGAACATTAAAAAACAAATGGCAATGTTAGTTGAATTTACTGAAATGTAAGTCGTCATTTCTTAAAGTGAAATTTCATTTGTTTTTAACTACATTAGCAGTGGTCTTTAGCTACATAGTATTCTAAGTGTGCTATTGGAATTTTATTTATTTTCCTTTATTTCAGTAAAGATCGAAAATCTGAACTAGAAAAACTTGTTCCGGCAAATGTTTGTTAATAAAATTGGAAATGGTGGACAAAATTTGATGTCTTTTTAGCTAAACGAAGTTTAACTGACATCCCAAATACTAGGCCTTAAATGTTAAACATACCTTAAGAAATACTGCTTTACAATTAACAATAAGTGAATTCACATCTTCAATATTTAAACGTATAAAGTCTGCTACTCTAATATCTGGCAATTTTAATGTAAAATGGTAAAAAGGGAATTTTTTTAGAATAAATTCTAAAAAGTCTTATAAGAAGGTAGAAAATGGCATTTTATGGCAATGTGAAGCTGAAATGTAATTTTTGAAAAACAATTGAAAAAATACCAAATGCTGCAGTTTGTGGCAAATGCCAAAAAAAAACTTGTCCTAGTCATTTTTTATATTGTTAAAAGTAAGGCAGAGAGTAAGCTTGTGTCAATACTGGTAGTGAGAAAAGCAATGACGAGTCATTACCGTTTCTACACTGGGTACTGTTCAATATATTTAATGCATTTGCTGCAGTTGGCAACTCTCTATCTCATTAGATGTATCTTGTTTTATTATATTCTCATTAATATACACAAATAAGTTCTAAAAACACACTGCATGTTATTTAACAGTTTTTAATTTAAATAAAAAAAAAAAATAAAAGCAAATCAATCAACTTGGTCCAATAGAAAGTGCTAACACGAAATCGTTCTTACGTAAATAGTTTCACATATTTTTCACTCTTATAAATGAAAGTAGATTTTTTTTTTTCACATGCAATTTTGTTGAATCAACCCCCCGCGCAATGGATTACCTAATCGAAACATTGACATTGAAAATTTCATTGTTACAATTATTTTGGTTAAAAATACAATTTTCTTTTTTCATTATTTTCATTATATTCAATGGTATGCATATTGGCCAAGAGCATGAATGGCTATCATTTCTTTTTCGTTTTTCTTGTAACAAACAAATGTTTTTGATGTCAGATTTTAGAGCGATTTGTTAAATTTAATGAAATTTTCTCTTAAGAAAGGAGATTTTATTTTCTCTTTTTTTACTTTGGCTTTGTTTTATTTTTATTTTTTTATAAGCTAAATACGAAATATATGGTATTGTATTAAAGCCATTGGTAAGAATGTTGTAGGTCAAGGCCAAAACAATTTCAAACCCGAATATTTAATAGTGTGTCTTAAGTTGTGTTAACGATTTATTTTTTTGCAAATATACCAAAAAAAAAATAAAATAAATAATTACTTCTTTCATTTTTATTTTCAAAATAAACATACATAAATATTAACCCTCTAACTGACAAACGATGTTTTGCAACGAAGTTCATACTATGTGGGTGCACCACTCGAAAAACAAATAATAAGTTCTTCAACAAAATTGTTTATCGTTGCCTAATTTAGGCGATATGAGCCAAAATATTTCAGGGTGAATTTTGAAAACTAAAGCATTTAATAGAGAAGTTTTGAACAAAAAATATTTCTCTTACCAAGATATAACCACACTCCAAAAACTATTTTTTGTCTGCTACTATTTAAGACGATGTCACGATTTTCGCTTTTTGGAAAAAGCGAAATAAGGCGAAAAAGTATCGAAACTTCAATTTATATTGTTCAAACTTCAACGCCTTGCTATTAATACTTAATGTCTCCCTTCTGCCAAATTTCATAAAAATCCGTCTATTAGTTTATAAGTTAAGATGATGTAATTAAGAGGAATCCTGATAAAATCCTGTGAGTCCTTGGACCAAAGTAAGGACTTATTATTAAAGATAAAGCTTCAATCTTACTTATATTTTATTATAAAGAGTTTTTAGTCAACTTAAATTGGGTTTTTAGATTTTTGAAAACTATGTTTTTTCAAAAATAATTATTTTTTGAAATTTTACGAAATTTTGATTTTGAAGCTTTCTCGCTTTCAAACCGTGGACGGCACATGAAAAATTTCTTTGCAAAATATTTAGCAAATTTAGTTTTCTATCGGAATATATTAATTTCTAAGTATAAAACGCTCATTTGACGCATTTGTGGTAATTTTTATGAAGACTGCCCTGAGGAAGTTAGAGGGGTAAACTTAACAATTTTATTTGAAAATACTCTGATAATAAATTTAATTTTTAAAAAATTTCTCTTTTGATTTCTTCAGATTTTTATAAAAACAAATTCTCAGATTCAGATTAGAAGTTTTCCCAAAGAGAAAATTAACGAACAAACATTTATAAATTTTCCTAAAATAAAAAAAATATAAAAAATTGTGTGCATAAAAATTAATTTTTATCGAAAGAAATCATACGAGATTCTTTTCATTTAAATGATGATAAAACTGAATGTTTATTCTTTTAATCTAAAGTACGAGTTTTTGCTGACCTTCATATATTCTGTTCTTATTTTTAAATTTAAAAACATTTTATTTATATATCAGTATATGAACAAGAATAAAAAAAAACATGATATCAATCATAACACTGGAATAATTATTTGTTTACGCGTTTATAGAAAGTGAAATATAATTAATAGGGCTCGGAAGTTCATGTAAATACATATTTGTTGTCATTGGCAGGAGGACAAATATAACCAAATATCTTTGCGAATCAACAAGTTTGCATCAAAACGGCATCGATTTGTCAATACAAATATTTGTATCATTATTTTATTTTTTTTTTGTAATTAATTAATTATTATTATTAATTAATGATCATATAATTACAAATTATATACTATTACCCTAACCGAGCACTAGCTACTATGGCCTTCGGCGCGTAGTAGCGAAAACAGACCAGTGCCTCTGGTGGGAATCGAACCCACAACCCCCGTCAGATAAGCCAGCACGCTACCAACTAGCCTACCGGGGCGCACTACTTTTTTTTTTGTATCATGTTTTGCTATAAATAATTATATTCGCATTCAAATGCATGTATTTAAAATATTTTTTTTTTGAAATTGTGTATTTTATGTTTGTATATTTAAAATTTAAATTTTTTATAAATTTTTTTTTTCAAATGTAATAATTTTCTACAGTTTTATTAGTTTTTTGTTTTTATATACATCGAGATTATTTTTATGTTATTTTCAATTTATAACGACCTTCCAACGTCCGTATATTTACAGAAATAAAGCAAATCAAACATATTAGCTAGGTTGATACTAGTATTTCGACTGGCTAAAGATCTCATCAGAACCCGAAGTTTTAGAAAAGCTAAAGCCTTCATAATAGGCAGAACTTTAACAAAAACCCTATTAATCATCAATTTTGCTCCATTCTGGTCTTCTTAGTAATCAAGCACATGTTTTTGCATATATTTTTGGCTCCTTGAAACTTAAAACATATATTTTATAAGGTTGCCACTTTACATAAAAGTAGTTTTTTTTAAACCACTGCCGCCATCTATACGTCAGGCCGCCCTCGTACGTTTGTAAAACACAATTATAAATACATTAATTTCCGATCCCTAATAATTATACTTTTAAAATTTAAATTACTCGGTCTTAGTTTTGTTCGAGTAAACGAGTAACTCGATTTTAGGGTTTTGGACTTTCTCGATTAATCGAGTAAGATTTTAAATTTACTCATGTAACTCGAATAATTTAAAAATTTGTTTCCATTAATTTTTCTAACAACCCGGGTGAAAAACAGTTATATCTAGTCATATATAATATGATTAAGTCATATATGACTTTGAATGAAGTCACATTACGGCTAATATCATTATATACAAATACATCTGATCATTTTTATTGAGAGAATTTTTTATATGATTATATGTGATATAAAATTATATATCATATAATTATATATGGTCTCATGCTAAGTCTTTTTAAACTATATGTGATGACATACTGAAAATATTTTCCTCATTCTTTAATATATCATTATATATAATTCCATACATATTTTGGTAAAGTTCAATATCAAATTAAGTTATCTGCAAGTTAAAACTTTATTACATATGGCTTCACATTAGTTTTATAACGAAATCATTTGCAAGTGACTTATTTTATATAATTTCAAATAAAAAAATTTGTACATTTTTTAAGACAATACCATCTTAATTATACATTTTTGAAACACTAAATTTGTTCTTGATAATTTGAAATCATCGGTTTCATTTAAACAAATTTTACTCTTTAAAATTGTTGATTTTTAGAAATTAAAATTTTAGACTTAAATACTGTTATACATAACTTCAAGTTACAAAAAGCATACCAACTATCTTCTAAAACTTTCTAAAATCAGATTATATCTAATTCGATATAATTTAATGTCCCGGATATGTACAAATCTCGGATATATATATATATATATATATTATTTGATATATATTATATATAATTTTATAAATTTAGATACATGCAGATGACCCATTTTTCGGATAAATTTTTATGTGCTTATATATGGGAACTTATCATATTAGATATACTTTTGTTTGACTCTATATTAACATTTTTACCCGGGAATTCAAATTAATTAGTTAATACTTATTTTGAAAATAAGCAAACTATGTATTTGTTTCTTGATAAATAAATAATAAAAAGTTTATTGAACTATTTTTTGTAGTCTACGATTACACCATAAAACTTGCCTCAAAACTGCCTTCATAAATAAAAAACAAAAATATTCAGTTTTTCAGTTTATAATAGCGGTGTTAAAGGTTCATTAAACACTAAATACAACATAAAAACCTCTTGTCAAAAAATTTACATATCGGCCTTTAAACATACATATCGACCATTCCACATATCGTTCATTCCACTGAAGGCCGGCCAAAAAAGTGCATTTTTTGAAAATTTAATTGAAACTATATGTGGCCACATAAAGACTGGCCACATAAAGATTGGAGTATTTTCTTTTATATACATCTAATAATACTATTTCAATTGCATTGGGAATGGTAAACTCCTCTACTTTTTATTTGCGAAATTAAATTTTTTTCAGCATCAAAAAGTGATGAATTTTGCATGCAATTTGTTTTCTAAAATCACTTTTTACGAATTTGGCCACTGTCAATTTGAAAAAAATATGCATACTTACAAAATATGGGATTTTTACTAAAAATATAAACACTTTCTTTTGTGTTGATTTTATTTTGGCCAATTTTTCATAAATTTGTTAATTTTTTGAGCTAATAAGACCTAAAATATTCATGTAAATAAAAACTAAATTGTTGTTTATAGTTTTGTCCCGACGTTTCGTCGATTTTTTGTCGACTTCTTCTGGGGATTCGTAAATTTTGATATTATTACATTAACAAATTTTTTATAAATAATTTTACATTTAACATGTAGCATACAACAAAAAACACGAATTGAACAATAAAAACACATCCTAACTTAATATCACAGATTAATTAATGACTACTTTGTAGCTTGAATTTATGTTTTTTGTGTCCTCTTTAAAGTTCATGGTTTTACTTTGGCTTCGTTTTTTTGGGTCCCGGGCTTTGTCTTTTATTAATGAATTATGAATACGAGTTTGTTATTTTTTTTTTTTTATTTGTCAAAATTAAAAGATTAAATTTAAAAATGAAGTGTAAAGACGCGGCTGAAATATGTTTCTTTTAAAAGAAATATATTTATTTTTCAGCTTTTTTCTGTATTTGAAAAAGAATTGAATAAACCAAAATATTCAGTTTTAAAAATATAATTTTTAAGTCTTTCAAGCACACGTTTTTTTTTCAAGAAAAAGTCTAATATTCGAAAGCAAACGTGGTCTTGAAAGGGCTAAAAATTTAATTTTTAAAACTGAATATTTTAGTAGATTCTTTTATCTTTCATGTACAAAAATAATCTTAAAAATGAACTCTATAGTTCTTGAAATGGAGACGTTTAAAAGGCCCCCCTACATTTTAAATTTATACAATGTTTTTAAAAGACGTTTTTTTCACACGAATGAAAAAAAAACAACAAAATACATGTAATACAATTAAAAAAAATCACGTAGTCACTCATTCGTGTAGCTGCGAACGTTTTGTGCTTAGTCTTAATAAATCTGAGAAATAATGAAACATAACAAATTAATGTTTTTTTCTATGTAAAAATTATAACAGA
Organism: Delia radicum; assembly: GCA_021234595.1. NCBI lineage: Eukaryota > Metazoa > Arthropoda > Insecta > Diptera > Anthomyiidae > Delia > Delia radicum. The sequence continues at coordinate 318,195,540 of CM037851.1, read as the reverse complement.
TTTTTTTCAAAAAATCATTAAAAATAGTTAAGCCTATGGGCTCAAAAAAGTAAAAGTGTAACTTTATGGTAAAAATTACATATCTTGCAAATATGCATTATTTTTTTTAAGTCGAGAGTAGGCAATTTTTTAAAAAATTCATTTTAAAAATAAATTGCCTAAAAGTTACATTTCTTTTTGACGCAGAAAAAAAAAGTTACATTTCCTTTTGACGCAAAAAATGTATTCCACAATATAAAAGTAGAGGAGTGTTCCGTTCCAATGCATTTTAAATGATAATGATCCAACATATATTAAAAATACTACGAATGTTGAAACTTACACACTTTTTTCGAGAAAATGAAAACGCCAATCTTTAAGTGGCTTCGTTGAGGTTCTTCGTTCAAAATATAATTTAAATCGGAAGACCCTATGTCAGATTTTGGCTGATCTTGTGTTGAATGGTCGATATATATTTATTAATACGAGAGTCTGTCCAAAAAATAAATTTAAAAAAAATATATTTTACGCCTAGTAGGTGTAAAAACATAAAAATTTATACACGTACATCTTTTGCATATTATAATTTTGGCATAATGTCAACAATTATAATTTTAATTCGTTTTGTATAACAAAAAAACTGCAATACTAATACCCTCAGAGAATTATGTAGGCGGAGGCGACTAAAAATCACACTTAAAAAAACTACAATTGTAATTGAAAAGGTGATTTCTACATTTACCATACATTTGTTTAATGCCAATTAATAACACGTGCTACAAATTTACCCTCAAAAGTATTTTTTTTAAACATTTGTAAGTCAATAATTTTTCCACTGATTTTGAATTTTTAAACGGTATTTAAAAGAAATTTTTCCAAAATTTTAAAATATATATACTTTTTTTTTATATTATTGAACAATTTAAATATTAAACAATAGAATTTTTAAGTTTTTTTTTGAACTTCTGCAATTTCAACAATGTTTTTTTTTTTTTAATTTTCTTTTAAAAGGACAAAATTCTTAAAGCAAGTGTTTTCCTGAATTAATTGAGCCTGCATTTGTTAAAGCGGGTTGATAATTTACTAAGTTATGGTACTTTTTCTGTATATATAATAATTAAAATTTTCAGTTTCATTTTTACTTTTCCAACTTTAACTAGGGGTTTTCGAATCTCCTTAAAAAAACAATAATATTCTTAAATTTAGTCTTTTCCTGAGTGAAATGACCCTTCATTTGTTCAAATCGGTTGAAAAGTTACAAAGTTATGGTACTTTTTCTATGTATACAGAGCGAATTTTGTTTTTTCTTATGCATTAGTGCGAAGGAGAAAAAAACAAAATTTTGTGTATATAGAAAAAGTACTATAACTTTATCAATTTTCAACCGTTTTTAAAAAATGAAGGCTTATTTTACTCAGAATTTTAAAAGAAGATTCGAAAAAACTCCCGTAGAAGTGAAAATGAAAAATTATTCAAGTTCGAGGCCATACTCTATATTTCTTTATTAGGATATTGTCCTAACAAATAATCTATAGAGTTTTTTGTTTTCAAATTTATTATTTGACCCACTCAGGAATGTGTTGATAGATCTATTTCGGGAATTTTCTAGGTTCCCATCATCAGAACACGTTTTGAATGCGGTAACAATCCCATGCCAAACATCAAACATTCATATAAACTAATTTAGTGAGAACTAATTAATATATGAGCTTGAAGTTAGAGATTATAACTATTGATCAAAAATAAATTGAAAACTTGTTTATTATGTGCAAATTCCACCTCTGGTAGATATTCAATACACGTTTTTAAAAAAAATTAAAAAACTAGCGATTTTATTCAAGTTTTTTCAATTTTAGAAAACTTAAAAAAAATGGAAAAAGTTGTGAAGAGGCTCACTAGCTTTAAATTTTTTTATTTCTTCTTGTTTCATATTTCAATAGTTAGGACTTTTTTCTATAATAATATAATAATATAATTATAATAAAAGCGCCCCGGTAGGCTAGTTGGTAGCGTGCTAGCCTATCAGTGCGGGGGTCGTGGGTTCGATTCCCACCAGAGGCTTTGGTCTGATGACGCTACCAGAGCCAATGGTCTTCGTCACTCTAGTGCTCGGATGGTGTATTAAGATATAATTAATTATATGATTAATAATGTAAAAAATAAAAAATAAATTTTTTCTATAAGCTATGAAAAATTTGGAAAGAAAATCGCGTGAATTAAAAAGTCACAGCTTGTTAAATAAACTCCTTGCCCTATACTTTATTCGAGCAATATTTACTTTAAATGTTTTTTTTATCAAAACAATATATTGAAATTTGGGTGCCACTGTGCAGCCTTACCGGGTGGACCGATTTTCAATCGGTTTTTTTTTTGTGTTTTGGGCTAAAACGTGAAGCACCTAAATTTTTTTAAATTTTTGCCTGGTATTTTTTTTTTTGGGATATAAAAAATAAAGATTTTTTTATGTATTTTTTAGTTTTTGAGTTTACTTTTCGTACCATTTAGTAGTTTGTTGAAACTATTTTCAAAATTGTCAAAATAACTACACAAAACATTTTTTACTAAAGAACAGTATTTAAGGCAAATTATATATTTGAATGACTGAGAAAAAAGTTGTTTTCGACTAATATAATATCTACAACTGTAGTTTAAAATAACTACTACTGTTGACTACATGAATGACTGGCATGTAGTTAGGTTAGGTTAGGTTAGGTCGAAAAGAGGATTCGGAGCCAGAATGTCGGCTTGTTGTGCGCTCTAAACAATCGGTCCTATGTCACCTTTCTACCCCAGGAACTCCGTCGCACTAACGAAACTCCTCAACTTCTTCCATCCTATGCCCCTAAGATCCCTTAATGTGGATATTGGGTCACTGGATAGTATTTCGACCCGTATCCCGGCAAATGCCGGGCATTCACAGAGATAGTGTTCCAAGGTCTCCTCGTCCTCCCCACAGGCCCTGCACACTTAAGAGTCCGCCCTACCAATACGGTGGAGATGGGCCCTAAGTGTCGAGTGTCCCGTGAGGATTTTCATCAAAAGACTCTGTTCCTTCCTACTGAGATTCAGAATTTCCCTCGTCATGTCCGTGTCCGGGTTGCCCCAGAGAATACTCGTAATCCTGCCAATACCCGCATTTTCCCAGATGGTCCTATGCATGGTGTCAGCCCAGTCCACCAGCTCCGCCTTGAGAGCTCGAAAAGGTTTGGCATGTAGTTACTGTCAACCTTTTCTGAGTGTATTGTATATATAATTTGACAGTTTGTTTATATTTAAACATGAAATATAAATATGCCTATTTTAAATAAATAAATGTAATAAATATATGACGTTGTGTTTTTTATTTTATTTTTTTAGTTTTAAAACTCAACTACGATTTTTTTTTTTTAAATATGCATAAATACTATGGCTTGTATTCACAAATGCTTAATAAATTTAAATAAGGTTTATTTAGCACTTTTTTTATAAAAAAGAAGGTTTATTCATCATTATTAATCTTTTGTTATAATATCCTGTTAGATCTAGATTGGAATATTCTTCATTTATTTGGAGTCCTAATGCTGCTCTTCATATTGGTCGTATTGAGAGAATTCAAAGAAAGTTTGTCAAGTTTGCCCTACCATGTTTTAACTATCCGAATCATTTTAACATTCCTTCTTTTTCTAGCCCTTCTTACGCAGATAAGTGTGAGTTTATTTCTTTAAAAACTCTGGAAACTCGTCGTATTATTGCTAGTTTAACTTTTTTACATGGTATTATTTGTGGTGTTATTGATTCTCCTGAGCTATTAGAGTTAATTTCAATATATGTTCCACCAAGAAGTTTTAGAAATATAAGTAAATTTTTTCATATTGATATACACTTAACTGAATATGTATTAAACGAACCACTAAATAGATCTATGAGATTATTTAATATTTATTGTAATAAGTTAGACATAAGTGTTTCTCACTCCCAATTTAAAATTTTGTTAAATAATTTATTTTAAATTTCTTAATTTTTATATGCTAGTCTGTAAGGATATTGTATCCATAGACTTAAATAAATAAATAAATAAATATTTATGTATTTATCAGCGAAATATTTAAAATATTAATAAAATATTTAGTTGACCAGTGAAAATAAATATGAAATTTCTGATTTTCAATTGAAGTTCCAGTATTAAAAAAATTTTCTGATAATTTTTGAGTTTCCAAAAGAGTTTTCACAAATTTCATGAAAGTTTTTTATGAAATGATGAATATTTATAAAACATTTCACAGTGGGGTGTATCACAAATATTTTGGAAATAACTAACGTAATTTCAAGCATAAGTTTCCAAGAAGGGCCCACTAGATCCAGCATGTGTTGCTCAATTAGATTCAATCAATTAGATTTGCCAAATTTACATTTACCAACTGATTTTCAAAAATGAAACACTTTTAAAATCTGCTTGTAAATTATGCTTACTCACGTGTGTTATCTCTTAAAGTGCAAAAGTTATTCGCATTTGAAAATTATAATTTTGCATTTTTGCAATAATCTGTTCCGGCTTTTTTGGCTATGGAAAAGGCAAATCCGGTCCGATTGCTTTGAAAAGTGTTGGTGATATTAACAACAATTCACTTAATTAAACAAAATAAACATCAACGCAATATCTTGTTCATGCTTCAAATAAAATGCCTCTAAATTAGTAAATTATATTAATATTTGCAATTTAAAATTTTTTATTTATAATTGGAACTTTAAAAATGATTCAAAGTTTTAGACATTGTTTGGCCTAGTGTTAACCACACAACAATCTTATAAAGACTAATTTTTTTTCTGAATATTTAAAAACAAGATATATTAATTTTTTTTAACTTCTCTCACATACAACTTTTTTCAAATATGTCCGTTTTGAAAATTGGGAAAGTTTTAAAATCCTAATTTTTTTTCGAAAAATTTAAAAACAATTTAAAAGTTTTCTTTTATGAATCTTAACCCTTTGTAGCCCGTGAACTTAAAAATTAATTTTTTTTATTATTTATTTGACATTTTAGGGATTATGACATTACTGTTACATTGAGTTAAAAGTAAAAAAAAAAATACTTATGTGGTATGAAAGGATTTAAAACAATTATTTTGTCTGTTATAGCATAATGCTACAACCGCTTTTTTCGCGAATTGTTTTCGATACGCCACTACACTGAGGGAACTTGCTACGTATTCTCTTTTCTACTCAAATTTTGCAGTGGACGATTTGATCCTGACGAACTGCTTTTGGAGGAACATGTTGCGCCGGCCCCTTATGTCTTTTAACTTGAATTTCGTTTTGTATTGGTTTTTGAGTCTTGGTATTAGTCTTCACGTCAAGTTTGCATAAAGTTTTAGCTACCTGAAGTCGAAAATCTGCTGAAGACATTTGTTTGTCGTTGATGTGTTTTGCCTTCCAGACTTTTCGGTATAGAAGCCAAGAATTCGCCATAGTTAGGTCTAATAAATGATAGAACATTCGAACCTGCCATCTTTTGATTCGTATCTTTATTTTATATCTTCCCATAATACTATCTATCAAATCAAATCAAATAGTAACTCAATGTAACAGGAATGTTACAAACATAACAATATAATTTTTTCATGTAAAAATATGCATTGTATACAATAAGTAAAAAATATTATTCACTTACCTACAGGTTTTCATAAAAACAACTCAATTTTTTGCACTTTTTGTATTTTTTTTATAAAATTTTAAATTTACACGTGTTCAAATTTCAAATGTTCAAACTATTCGTATTATGCAAACTGACGGAAGTCAAAAAAAAAATTACGCCATCTATGCTATTTTTTTGGTACTAATTTGATCAGTGGTATGTCACAGTACGGTGAAACAAATTTGAGCTAGCTAAATAAATTCAGTATGTATTATTTCGGGCTTTTTGGGGTTTATTACAGTAATGTTACATGAGGCTGTAAAGGGTTATTCTAACTCAGGATTGTCCAGTCCAAAACTCGCTGTTTTTAAAGAAGCTGGTTAATGTCATATCTTTAAATTAACATAATTTGAGTTTAGTCAATAAATTAATATATAAAACAATTTTCAAATACTTAATTTTTTTGATTTACGAATAAAATTTTGAATTGAATTTTCAAGTAAATTATAACTGTAACAAATTGAATCAAACCATATCTGATTTGAATCCGAATAAATTATCTAATTTCCAATTAAATTAAAAAAAAAAAGATTTATGTATTTCAATTTCTGATATATTATCAATCAATAAACCAATAAACAAATAACAAAAAAATAATGTTTTAGGTGTTTGAACTGTGTCGATTTTAAAATTATTGTTTTGAAAAAAAAAAAAGATTATTTAATTTAATGCCGATAAGCTTTTTATAAATAGTATTTTTTTTTTTTATAATTTTTGCCATCAAACGTGTCTATTTTTAATAAATAAAATAAAAAACCGAAGTGTATTTATTTGGAAATGGGTGTGTGTCAATTTGACATCATTAAATTAGATAACCTGTTTGTGTGTGTGTAGGTTTAAAAAAAATACAACTCTCATATATGGACAGGGGCTCCACTGTCTATTCTGAAGCTTCTGGACCGTGTTCAGGGGAGGGCGGTGAAGCTAATCAATGACATAGTGTATCAAACACTATTGATTCATTGGAGCATCGTCGGAATGTTGGTTGTGTGACACTTTTCTATCGATATTACCATGGGAGATGCTCATCTAAAATAAGTGAACTTATTCCACGAGCCCGAGTTTTTATTCGTAATACTCGCTTATCTAGTAGAGCACATCCGTTTGTAGTTGATTGTCGTGTGTTTCGCACAAGGCATTACAGAGAAAATTCGTTCTTTGGCCAACGATTCGTATGTGGAACAAACTTCCCTCAGAAGTCTTCCCTATTACTTACAATTTAGAAAAATTTAAATCAAATATCCACAAACACTACTCCATCTTTCCACCTACCCATACCCTATTTTCCTGATCTACACAATGCACTGCATGAGTATTGGGCATCCCCTGAGTATTGGTTAAATTAAAAAAAAAAAAAAAAATTAGCTGAAAATAGTTCGAACAAAATTTAAATACCTCACCAATTTATTAGAGTTTGGCCTAACAGTTCATAATTCTTTTCGTTTATTGCCATTTAATGCAAGTAGTTCGTTCTTTTAGTTCATATGTTTGTTCAAAAATGTTTTTCTTAAGAATTCATTTGGATTAGTTAAACAAACCATTGACCAATATAATTTTGTGAATAATTGAAAAAAAAAAATGTTTAACACACATCCACTCACAATAATGATATAGAAAAGCCCCATAACTTTGTCAATTTCCAACCAATTTTAACAAAGGACTGGTCCATTTACTTGGGAAACACTAACATAAAAAATATTGTTGTTTTAAAAAAAAGATTCGAAAAAAAATGTAAATTTTTAATTGTTATTAAAAAAATATCTACCTGTTTATAAATAACATAAAGAAAGTATATATCGAGGGCTTATATTCAAAACTTGCTATCTGCATAATCAAAATTTTTCAGGAGAGCAAAAAAACTGTTTTTTTTTAAATTGTAGTAGTTGTTACTAAAGTTTCTTCTAAAAAGTTATTTAAAAACGACGTCTAAGTTTCACATTTTTTTTTTTTTTTTTTTTATTGCTGCTATTCGCGCTGATATAGCAGATAGCACTTTTTGCAAATAAAAATTTTATCAATTCGTATGTTCAAATTATCAGATAGCACTTTTTGTACAAAAATACAAATAAGCTTTATTGTAAACTAATTAACGTTTTTTATTTAAATAACACGATTTTTTATTCAAGTTAATGTTGTTTTAATATAAAACAATAAAAATAAATATAATAATATGTATTAACAAAAAATCTAGTAGTGGAATTCGAGGTATTAGTTAATGTTTCGGTTTTTTAATATAAAATAATATTAAGAAGCAATTAATAACAATATGCATTAAAAAAGTATAGTAATAGAATTATAAGGCACAAAATTAAATAATGATTTATGATTAGGCATTCTTCGCCTGTTTTAAGTTATCATAAAAATAATGATATTCTAGCGGAATAACAGACTTCAATGCTTGCAAATATTTTCATTTGCTTGGCTGGATAGGATGGGGACCAGATTGTAAGGCTTGGTTCTTCATCGAAATTTAATATCGCCACTTGGTAGATAGATAAGGGATCTTAACTGTGCTACAGTGGGGTAATTTTTTTCTCGACCACGTCTAAGATTTTCATCGCTATAGTTTTTAAAGAAATCATAGTTCAGATATAGAGTATCAAAGGGCATCTATTTTGACGGGTTGTAGGGAATTATAATGCCCGGATTTATGTTGACCATTTTTTGAATAGTTCATGCTGTTTATATCTTTATTATTTTTAATGATTCAATACCAACACTTTTTGGTTTAATGATAATAAAAACAAATTTTTTTATGCAGATAGCAACTTTTTATTCGCAAAACTACGTATAGTAGATAGCTAAATCACAAATTTAAGAAAAAAAATGTTAAAGAAAAAAATTTCAGTTCAAATTTAATATGATATATGACAACTTAATCAGTGAACAAGTTGACATCAAAAACTCATTTTCGTGAAAACTGCAGATAGCAAGTTTTGAATATAAGCCCTCGATATAGTTTTATAAAGACCAGGTAATTTTCTTTTTAATACTAAAACATGACCCCATTTTGAGTTTTTTATTGTTATGTCATATTAATTTAAGAGAAAAAGGAGCTGCATTTTGAGATATTCGCGATTCAAAGACACTTTTAGTTTTTGTATGTATTCTTTTTTAAAAGAGTATATATTAAAGCTTCACATATCGCAATGTAGACAAAATAAGTTTCGAAATGAGATATTAATTTTTAAAATCATACTACGCGTTCAATAATTACGACCATTTGAACACTATTTTTAATAATGTTTTATAACTTAAAAAAAAAATATATATACCAAATTTAAGCAGCGATAAAACGCGAACGACAACGAATTAACCCTACACTGCATGACTTTTTATATTTGATCGAAAAAAATGTTTTTAAGGGGAAATTACCGTCTGAGTTCAGGAAAAATATTCAAAAAAATTTTAAATCACTATTTTAGTAGATATTATGCAATTTTCATAAAAAATTTGAAAAATAATATTGATTTTTAAATGAAATAAGAATAAGTTATATAATAAAATGTTGTGTAATAATAAATGTAGTATATTTTTACGCAAATTTAATTCAACTTACGCTTTTTACGTAAAAAATGCAAAACGTGCAGCTGCTTTTTGTCTAAGCACTCCGGACACTTTCACTTAAACAGTAACACGTTTTAAAAACTGAGCTGACAATACAAAACTATTGAGAACCACATTACGGTTCTTTTTTTTTTATTGTGCCAAAATGATCAATATAATGTAATATGAGTTAATATTTTTCGAAAACAAGAGCGAAATAGCCGTTATTCTAATAATAAAAAATAAATAATAAAAAATTGTGTATCACCAGTGATACAATATGAAGTGTAGGGTTAAAATAAATAAAACCAACTGTTTTGTCATAATAATTGGCAGATTGCATATAGAAAGTATCATGCAAATCGGAAGGGGTGAAGTTGATAATATTTCCGTCATAGGGCTTCGGGAATGACTATAACATTTTTTTATTTTTAAGTACATTTAAGATAATAAAGTTATTTCTCCGTACAAAATGTTTAATATTCATTTAATGGTACACCACTTCTCATTTTTTTTGTAAACTTAGATAAACATAAGTAAAATGTTGCTTAAAATGACACACTCAAAAAAGTTGTTGGTTGAATCTTCTGAATATAACAGTTAAAACAAAATTATTTGCATTTAAAAAGCTGACACAGATATTTAACTTTAAAAATAATCAAATATATACCCAGCCAGAAAAATACGAACGGCAAAGCATTGGCCCAGTGCTTTCAACGGTGGTATGAGCGTTGGCAGAGCGTTGGATATCTGAAGATTTAAGTGCTTTGCCAACCCCAAAATGATAACACCGGGCAGGGCTTGCCGTTTCTTTTTTAAAACGTTGGCAAGGCACTGGCAATGAGCGCTTTGCCAGTACCAAAACCATAATTTTAAAACGTTGGCAAAGCATTGGTAGAACAACCAATAAAGTGATTTTTTAATAATATAATAACTGCCAACCCCAAAATGATAACACCGGATAGGGCTTGGCCGTTTCTTTTTTAAAACGTTGGCAAAGTCCTACTTAGTAATTCACTTCAGTAAAGAGTTGTATTATTTCCTATTGAATGATTTTGGTAATTTGAATAGGAAATAACAATAGGCTTGCTTCAGCTAAGTTAATTACAAAATAACTGAATATTTTTTTTATCAAATTATTTTTGTGATAAGTTAGCACTATTACTACAATTTTACTAAAGAAAGAAATTTGAAAATAAATTTCTTAAGTAAAATTTTAGTACAAAAACTATACTTTGAACTGACTATAACAGGAGACCTTAATATTCTTAACTTCAAATCATAAATTGCAATTTGGTTTTGAATTTTTCCACTCTTGTTGTGAACAAGAGATGTGCCACTGTTTTTATTAAGTTAACGGTTGTAAATTTTGTAAATAAGTACTGGCAATGCACTTTTTGCCAATGTTGGGAAAGCGTTCTAAGTCAGTACTGTGCCAGTGCTTTTTTATTTTTACGGTTGTAAATTTTGTAAATCAAGTACTGGCAAAGCACTTTTTACGAACGTTGGTAGAGCGTTCTAAGCCAGAGCTGTGCCAGTGCTTTTATTATTTTTACTGTTATAAATTTAGTTAATTTAGCAATGGCAAAGCACTTTTACTAACGTTGGCAGAGCGTTGAAAATCAGTGCTTTGCCAGCACTTTATTTGTTGGATCATTGGCAAATAGTGATCTGCCAGTGCTTGATACAGTAGGAGTATTTCAACTAATAACTATCTCTAGGAAAGATTGTCAATCAACTTAGGAAAATAATTTGGATAGAAATATTATGACATTTAACTACAAAAACTTGACAATTCTTCCACTTTGATAAGGACAGTTAAGCAGAAAATCGCAATAAAAATATCCACTCTATTTCATAAGAATCCTTAGATATTTCGATAAATTGTTGCATTTTTTTTATATCAAAATTGCTGCTAGTTTTGATAATGTATTCAAAATTGTTTTTATTTCTAAAATATATAACAAATATATGACAATAATGTAAAATATTATCTTTAAAATATGTACACAAAATGTTAGAGGTATGCAACATAAATATGTTTGATATTTTGTAAATATTTAGCATAATAGGATCAGTTGTAAAAACACATAACATTTTGAAGTAATATTTTATAATGTATGAAAACTGACTTACTATGTGGAAAGTAGTTTAGGAAAATTGTGCAAATACAAAATAAACACAATGAGATACGTAATTTATACATAACATGATAAAATTCACAAAATTTTAATGAAAAAAATTTTACTTACGTACGCTTTCATTGTATTCCCTCTGAAAGTTTTTTGTGTGTAGGTAAATAAACTTGCAAATATAGTTAAAAGCAAATGATATTTCACTTAAAAACAGGACCACTAACATTTCCTTAAATTCGGTTAACATTTTCATTTGTTTTTGGCTGTTAATGAAATGAATCATAAATGTGAAAAAGAAAGCAAATTTTTACTAATAAAACTTACTAACGTTTATTTGTTTTTTTTTTTTAATTAATAAAAAAGTGCGCCCGGTAGGCTATTTGGTAGCGTGCTGGCTTATCAGTGCGGGGGTTGTGGGTTCGATTCCCACCAGAGGCAATGGTTTCTTTTCGGAACACCGCGCCGAAAGCCATAGTAGCTAGTGTTCGGTTAGGGTAATAGGATATAATTTGTAATTATATGATTATTAATAAATAAAAAAAAACAAAATTTAATAAAAACAAAACAACTGCATAATATGAATGTTAATTTATATTACAGTAACTTGATGTGGTGTGTGTTAAAAACTGATCTACAAATGTAGTTAAAAATTAAATTTCTTCTACAAATCGCTGTTTTTTCAATTCAAAATAAAAATACTAAATAACTTCTCAAACACTAACAAATATTTAATAATATCGTGCAAATAACGGATAAACTTGTACTACAAAAAAACTGACAAAATTGGTAAAAAAAACTACAGTTATTTAGTCGTAATAACTCTCATGTAGTAACTGTCAACATTTTTTGGGTGTTCTTACCAGTACACTTTTGTACTCGTTGACTTTATCAGCTGTATATATACATATATCGTCAAATTTTGTTGAACGCTAATTGTTATCTTACTAATTTGTTTTGACGCTAAATTATATGTATATATATTAGGGCGGGTCGATTTAAAAATCGCTCAACGTTCAAAGAAAATCGTATTCTAGGGATCAAAATAAGAAACTTTGACGAAGGAACCATACCTCTAAAACGAATTCTGATGTCCCGACTTTTGACCCGTAGGGTAAAATTTTGAAAAAGCCCACTTTGATATTTCAGAAAGTAGGAGGAATCTCTCCTAGATTATGGGAGCTACTTCTTCTCCGGGAGACACGCTAGCAGATTAATGCATAAAACATCATTCTAGGTGACCGCTAAGGGGTTAAAATTTAAGTTGAAAGAGGGCCTTTTTAGTCGTGTTTTTATAGCAAAATGTGCAAATCTCGGGATAGAGATATTTCAGAAAGTAGGAGGAGTCTTTCCAAGATTAGGGTCTCTATTTCTTCTCCGGAAGACGCTCTAGCATATTAATGTATAAATTATATTCGATTGGGTTGGATTCGATTGGGGCACTCTAAATGGGAATCAGAATTCGTTTTAGAGGTATGGTTCCTTCGGCAAAGTTTTTTGTATTTTGTATTTGTATTTGTATTTATTAAATTGATTTTCTAATACAACAAGACACAATATTTTATTTTGATCCCTAGAATACGATTTTCCTTGAACGTTGAGCGATTTTTTTGCCTCCATACAAATCGAACCGGCCTAATATATATATATATACATATATATATATATATGCACCACGCCAGATATTTTAAAATCTTGATATGTGTTATCTTTACTATCTATACTCGTCGTACCATAGGCTCCAAGTGACAAATATTAATGGAAACGTTTTTTTTTTCTTTTGCAATTTGTTCTTTTTTTTTAGGTTGCTGTTCCCGATCTCGTTGAGGCTGCTAAAGATGCTGATGTTTTAATTTTCGTAGTGCCTCATCAATTCATTCCCAATTTCTGCAAAACCCTTTTGGGTAAAATTAAACCAAATGCTCAAGCTATTTCTTTAATTAAAGGCTTTGATAAGGCCGAAGGTGGCGGCATTGATTTGATCTCACACATTATTACCCGTCACCTTAAAATTCCCTGCTCTGTACTTATGGGTGCCAATTTGGCCAATGAAGTGGCTGAGGGACAATTTTGTGAAACAACAATCGGCTGCAAGGATCCTAAATATGGTAAAATCTTGCGTGATCTCTTCCAGGCCAATATGTTTAGAGTTGTGGTTGTAGAAGATTCGGATGCTGTTGAAATTTGTGGTGCTTTAAAGGTAAACAAAATTAATAAACAACAATTTTTTTTATCAAGATTAACAATTAAAAAAATTAAAACTTCTTATTTTAACAGAATGTTGTTGCCATGGGTGCTGGCTTTGTTGATGGTTTAGGTTTGGGCGATAACACCAAGGCCGCTGTTATTCGTTTGGGTTTAATGGAAATGATTCGCTTTGTTGAAATCCAGTATCCCGGCAGCAAATTGTCCACCTTTTTCGAAAGTTGTGGTGTAGCCGATTTAATTACCACCTGCTATGGTGGCCGTAATCGTAAAGTTGGTGAAGCTTTTGTCAAATCTGGCAAAACTATTCAACAATTAGAAACCGAAATGCTTAATGGCCAGAAATTACAAGGTCCCCTTACTGCCGAAGAAGTTAATTATATGTTGAAAAATAAGAACTTGGAATCAAAGTATATTGATGCACATCAAAAATTCTTTAACCTTGTATGACCATTAATTTTTCTTTTTTCTAGATTCCCCTTATTTACCGCTGTTCACAAAATCTGCAGTGGAGCATCTAAGCCTCAAGACTTAATTGAAAGCATACGCATTCATCCTGAGCATATGTAAGTAATGTTGTAAAACTGTCGCGGGTCTCACATATAATTTCGTATTATACTCGCAATACTCGCCAAAATCAATACATATAAACATATATTGTAAAAATATATTTTACAAGGTTTACGAGTAATATACGAGCTAACATGAGTGCTCCTTATGTAAATTAAATTACATTGTTAGCTTATAGTGCAGAGGTAACAAGTCTAGATTTTTTGAAAATTTATCTTTCAATACAGTTAGATAGAAATGATAAAAAATACATCATTTACACACTTCGACCATCTCTGTCTACCCACAACGTGCTTGGAAATTTTTCATTACCATTAAAAGCCAGGTTTTTCAACCGATCCTTTTCCATAACGGTATTTCAAAGCTATTCCGTTTTGTTATTTTAAGGTTATCGATATTTTAATTTATTTCGTTGGGATATTTAATGGTAAATAGTACTTTTACTTATTTTGTTAGGTTATTTTAGGGTTAAGGGTATTTTAAGTTATTTTGTTAGTGTTCCTTTAATGTTGACGATAGTCCTTTTTAGACATTTTTAGAGATCGTCATCGTGTTAGCCCAGATGTGTTTGTGTAAACAATACAATGGAATAAAAAACTAAAGCTATTAAGATTAACGGTATTTTAAGTTATTTCGTTTGAGTATTTTCGGGCTAACGGTATTTTAAATAATTTAGTTAGAGCATTTTAAGGTTAAATTTACTGTGAATAATTTCGTTAGTGATAGCTTAAGGTTAATAAAAACTACTATATAATAGTGATGGCTATTTTAAGGAGCTAGACTGTTCTTACTAAAGGGTGTTTTTTATAGAGGTATAAAACTTTGAATTGGAATAAACGAAAGATGAATTTTTTAAATCGACATGAAATTACTTTATTCGAAAGATAATCTTCTGCCATTATAATTTAAATATGACTTCTGGCATATGACAGCCACGGCTGGCTCGGACGTAGTCTAATCTGGAGGTCCAGTTTTTGATGACAACATTTGTGGCCGTGTATTGGCAATAACGAGGCGAATGTTGTCCTACATGTGCTCAATCGTTTCGGGCTTATCGGCATAGACTACCGACTTCACATATCCCCACAGAAAATAGTCCAGCGGCGTTAAATCGCACGATCTTGGAGGCCAATTCACGGGTCCGAAACGTTTCCTTCAATAAATCAATTGTGGCACGAGCTATGTGACATGTTGTGCCGTCTTGCTGAAACTAAAGCTCTTGCACATCATGGGTGTTCAATTGATGAACGAAAAAAGTCAGTAATCATGGCTCTATAGCGGTAACCATTGACGGATAGACTGATTGAGGTCTTTCTCTTCTACGCTCTACAGCAGCAATTACTTATTCTGTACGCACTGTACGACGTCTCTGTGGATGCATATTTATATCATTTAGAGTAAACGTAGTGCGAAAACGTTCCCTAGTAAATCGAATTAATTGCTCTGATGGACGATTATGTTGACCGTAAAATGGACGTAGTGCGCGATACGCATTTCGAACAGAATCATGATTTTCAAAATAAATTTGCACAATTTGGAAGCGTTGTTCAGGCGTCAGTCTATTCATGTTGAAATGCCAAACCAAACTAAACA
Source organism: Delia radicum (assembly GCA_021234595.1). Lineage (NCBI taxonomy): Eukaryota > Metazoa > Arthropoda > Insecta > Diptera > Anthomyiidae > Delia > Delia radicum. The sequence goes on along the minus strand of CM037851.1, from coordinate 318,179,843 downwards.
TAAATCACTTGACAGCTGAAAAAATGGACGCCAGTTAAAAAAGTGTTGCCAACTTAAAGTTCTATACCTGTATATAAAACACCCTTTATATATCGCAAGGGCCTATTATCATATTGGAGATTTATTTCAAAAGTTGTTTTATAATTATTAATAAGCAACCTGAAAAATATTTCTTGAAAATAATTATTATCTTTCAATTAATATCGATATTAGTTATTTTGACTCATCGTAAAAACTATATAAATATTTATATAGAAAGCATCATTTTAGTTCCTATTTAAGGTCTTATTTGAAGGAACATATATTCGAAATATCAGCTGTGTTGCCTAATGGGTGTGGACAGGCCTGCCAAAAAGGGGAAGCCTTTTCCAATTTTTATTCCTCTTGTGGGAATTTCCACAAACTCCGTCTTAGTAGACGTATACACCGGCGGAAGAACCGACATACCAAATTCAAAGGTGTCTGGGCATTCCATCAATGGGAAGACCTTTTCCTCATTTAACCCATATTTCTACCACGTTACTGGCCAGAAATTTAAAGAGCAGCATAACAGCGAGTTAGGTCGTACTCGAAGGAACGTATATTTCAAATTTTAGTTTTATACTAAAAGGGGTTCTCCCGCCAAGGGGGAGACTTTACCCCTTATTTTCACATCATTCCTTAACAGAAGTTCAAAAAGTATCGTATTAGTAAAATATATAAAATTTCTAGTAGAAGTGGTTTGGGCAGGTCACCAAAGTGGATACTTTTTCCCTTTTTCATCTATCTTTTAAAATGATCCTGCGCAGTATTCCAAAAAGTCCGATGTCAATAATTTAAGTCTTATTTGAAGGAACCAAAGAGCAAAATTCCAAAGAGTACCATATCAATGTGTTACGTCTTATTTGAAAGAACTCATATTCAAAATTTCAGCTTTCTAGCCAAAGGGATTTGGCAAGGTTTCAGTGGCTCAGTAAGTAACGTTATGCTTTCATGTATATAGATGCAAATTTTTGATGCATTTTGCAAATTGTTCTCCCCCTTAAAAGTTTTTTAAACATCTAAAAAAATAATATTGATGCAAATGCATTTTTTTAATGCATTTTGCAAATTGCATCTGAAAATTAATTTTGCATCAAAACGCATTTTTGACATTATTTTTTTTTTCTTGATAATAATATACATACATATCTATTGAAATGTAACAGTAACATTAGGGGTATATCTTTTGATAATTAGGATGTTCCGAATTCAACCGACGCGTAATTAAAAATTAATACAGGGAAAACATTTTTTTTGGATGTCATCTTCCATTCCCTACCAGCGTTTGAAGTTGGCGATCGTAGTGTATTTTGTTCAAAAAAAAGATTCGGATTTATTCGAAAATTTGGTGTCAAAAGTTGCGCAATGTGGAGTAGATTAAGGAAAGAAGACTACTAAATTTTTTGTAGAATAATTTTGGTCCACCACAGCATTTAAAAGTTTGAACAAAACATTTTTTTTTTTGTTGATGAAAATCCGTTACTCGTTGTGAAGTATTTCATATAATTTAGGAAAAATTATTATAAAAAATTTTTGGATGGTATCTTTAATCTCCTATAAGCGTCTAAAGTGGGATATTGTAGTGTATTTTGTTAACAAATTAAACTTTTTCACAAAATTGGTGTCAAAAGTTGGGTAATGTGGAGTAGATAACGGAAAAAATATGTTTTAAATTTCGGTGGAATAATTTTGGGTCCACCACATGATTTAAAAGTTGGAAATTTTTTTTTCAAAATTCGTTAAAACCAGGGATGGCAATCGAATGGAATTATAGGAAATTCTAAGCAACATTTAACAGCTTTTCATAAAAAGTGACTAGTTTACAATTTTTATATGCTGTTGTGGACCAAAATGACTCCACGGAAATTTAAAAAATAATGTTTCCGTTGCGCAACTTTTGACACCAATTTTGTGAAAAGGTTCAATTTGTTAACAAAATGCACTATGAGTGCCAACGCTTGTAACAGATGAAAGATACCATGAAAAACAATTTTTATTTTTTTTTCTTGAATTATGGATTTCCATCACAAACGGATTTCCATAAAAAAACAAAAAAAAATACTTCTTTCGAAACTTGGAAATGCTGTGGTGGACCAAAATTACTTTACAAACATTTTAGTAGTTTTCTTTCCTTAATCTAATCCACATTGCGCAACTTTTAACACCAATTTTGCGAAAAAAATTCGAAACTTTTTTTGGACAAAGTACACTACGATCGCCAAATTCAGAAGCTGGTAGGGGATTAAAGATGACCTCCAAAAATGTTTTTTTTTTCCCGTAATTTGCTCTTAAATACGCGTCGTTTCAGACCTAACGTGAAATTCATAATTTGAAACCTCCTACTATCCATGCCATCGCATTGAATTGCAAGAATATATATTGCAATGCATTGAATTGCAATATCTTCTCTGCTACTGCAACCTAGTAAAATTGGTTGTCCCGACAACCCCCACTTTGGTTGCACCAACCGAATTCAGTTGTGACAACCGACTTTACGAATTTGTTATGAGAGTTTTGTAAGAAATTGTGAGAAATGCTACGTTTTACAAATTGCTCTCCTGAGGAAGGTTTTTGTTTCAAAACGATTCAAACTTTTATCGTTAACACATGGACCAATCAATATATTTTTGAAACTAGAGACCATGTATAGTTTAACTGAGTTATCAGTTTTTCGCCATCACGTCAAAATTTATTTTAAAAGAACTTTAAAGTTTAAATTTTTCTAACAAAATATTAAAATACTTGCACTCATGGTTTTGTCTTTAATATTGGTATCAAATTAAAGGTTAGATCCTCTGCTTTAAAAAAATATTGATTTTAATTTTCCAGAATCAAAAATTTTAAAAATATTCTTAAAAAAATTCTATCTTTCATGATAGTTTTGTTCAAAATAAAATATTTATAAAAGCTTGATAACTAACCAGTTTAATAAATGGACAATTTTGAAACGCTTGTAATTAAAAAAAACTAATTAATTTTTTTGAAAATTTATTTTTTATTTATAACACAGTATTGACTATAAATTAATTCATATTTTGTAGATAGCTAACTAATCGCGTACTTCTATTTGCCATATTTTAGGCTTAATACCTCCAATTATGCTTTGGGCGGCATTTATGTAAATTTTTTTGCATTGCTTTTAAATTTTTTCTTCAAAATCTCATTGCATTTGGCTCCCAACCATTTTCATACACTTTTTTTGCATAAAAGACCCCAACAGTCCTCAATTGGGCGTGCTTTTGGGACGTTCGGAGGAGTTGCGTATTTCGGTACAAAAGGTATGTTTTGTTACTTTAAGCCATTCTAACGTCTTTTTGGCATAACGATAGCTTGCTAACTTTGGCCAAAATAATATATCGTGTTTAGAGTGCCTATCTTTGATACATTTTTCCAGGTTTACTAAACATTTATTAATGTAAACATCCGAGGTTACATCCATAGCTTTTGAATCCTGGATGTAAAGTTGTGATATACAAGTACTTTTGGTTCAAACTTTGCTTTGGCGGAATATCGTACCTTGTGGGGAGTTTCTTCCAAGTCATCAGAATAAAAACCATAATTAATACTTTCGTCGTTTCAAGCAAAGATAAGTATTTTTTATCATTCAAAATTATTTGAACATTTTTTTTCATCAAGTTTTTTCTCAGTTGTCTGCATTTTGTTGGTATTTCTGCCAATTGTTTTTACTTTATTTGGGTACTGTCTTCCTCTGATAGTATTTCGCGTTCTTTTGGATTCATTTTTTTTGGTTCCTTGGAAACGCGACATTTTTTGGCCAACTTACGATTTGATGCCTCAATTTGATTAACCGCCGATAACAAGCTCACCTGCTGTTCATTTTTTTTTTACTTCCCTTCTTTTTTATCCCGGCTGATGTCACTCCATTTTCAAACCATTTGAATATGGAATATATTGTGCTACGTGGTACTTGTTCCTTACATAAATAATGTAACACTTCGTTTTTAGGATACCGTTCATAGACATTTTTTCTTAAACGGTTTTGTTCAAACACTTTCATTTTGAATTTTTTCACTTTTGAAGAAAAAAATATGCCTAATTTGCAGTAATTTATATTTGAATTTTGTGCATTTTTTTTTTTTTTTTTTTTTTTTTTTAAGAGAAGCAACACAGTAAATTCTTCCTATTAATTAATGTAGATAAGTCTTAGAACAGTTGTTGCTCGCCACCTGATGTAGAGTTGGCGAATTTATTGAAGCTTTTTGTTTCATAGCCCTGATTCATTATTTTACTTCGGTGGGGTTAAGTGCTATGGGAACACCGAAGGTGGGCGCAGCGATACATATAAGTGATAGAAAACTCATACATATTATTTTTTCTAAATTGATGTTGTCGTCACCGGGAATCGAACCCGGGACCATCTGTGTAACAGTCCAACGCGCTAACCATTACACCACATAGTTGGCATAGGTTATACTGAAAAATATAGGTAAATTTTATTAATTTTACTTTTCTTGCTTAGTTTTACCAAAATTTTAAAGTTTTCTTATAGAAACAAAAATCGTATGTTTTCCAGAGAGAGTTTTGACCTAAAACTACAAAAGGTAAATTTCTTATGTAATTAGTAAGCCATAAATGATTTATCACCAGACACCTAGAGATGAATTTGTTCTGATTTAAACCCCTAAGGAACACACGCAAAAAAATGCTTTTGAATATGTTTGCAGGCAATTATATATATGTTTGCAATGATTAAAATTTTCAATTGCTATTTTAAATTTTTTAGATATTATGTTTGGGACATGCAACATACGAGTACTTATAAGAACATAAATATATATTTACTGCCAAACATATATATGTTTGCAGGTAGATTTTTTCACTGGTTCCAAAGATATATATGTTTACAGGTAAACATAATTATATTTGCAAGCAAACATGTTCTATTAGAATATTACCAGCATTTATATTTTTAGCACAGAGTTTTTTTTCAGCATGCATATGCTGAGTCCGCATAAAATTCAAATTGGGTAATAGATAAAACCTGTAAGTCGGCATATTTTCTAATTAAGAAAAAAAGGATATTTAACGAAAGAATGACGCTTTAACAAAATATTTAAAAGTTTTACTTTTAAATTAAAAAAAAATAAAACCAAAAGTTTATTTTTCGATCATTTATCATAAATTATGATGTTAGCAAGATTATTCAAGTTCTAGATCATTTGTTTTTTGTTAAACAAAAAACCGTGCAATGTTTATTTATTAATTTAAAAAAATTTTCTTCATCCGCTAAATTAAAAAAAAAAAATTTATTAATAAATAGACATTGCACGGTTTTTTGTTTAACAAAAAACAAATGATCTTGAACTTGCATAATCTTGCTCACATCATAAAATATTTAAAATTTTTGTTTGTATTTGCTGTAAAATTTATAAAAGAGGACTAAGCACCTTTGCACTCTAAGCTAACAAAACTATTCTTAACTACTGAAAAAAAAAAATTGATGCAAATATTTAAAAAAAACTCCTATTCAAGCAAAAAATTCCTGCCATTTTTCTATAGGCACACTCAAAAAAAAGTCTGTAAAGTCGGCAACAGTTTTGCTGGGAGGATCCTAGCTGAAAATTGTTAATATTAGGAAAACATTTGTAAATTCTGCAAAAATTTTGCTGAATTCAGCAATTTTTTTTGTTGATATTATAAATTTTTCTGCAAGGATCCTCCCAGCAAAAATGTTGCTGACTTTACTGACTTTTTTTGAGTGCACTTAAAATTTGGCACAAAAATAACTTATTTGCAACAAATTGTGATTCCCCTATTACATATATTGATTACTTTTCTTTATGTTAGATTTCCTTTTATTTTATTTTCCTATTGTAACTAATTTCTATGATTTTAAATTAATGTGAGATCATCTTACAGGGAACGCAAGGAACTTGTTTTAAACCACATATTTGTCTACTAAATTATGTTAAAATTTTAAAGTTAAAAATAAAACTCCATTGAAATGTGTAATGTCAAACCAAAAAAAAAAAAAAAATTAATGTGATACTGTTGCAAAAAGACAAATCTGCACCAATTTGTTTAAAACATATTTCACTAAATGTTTTTTTAAAATTAGAAAACAAAACTATTGTAAATAAAAAACATTTTAAAATTTGTGCACAAAGGCCTGAAAAAAAAAATAGAATTAGCACATGTTTACAATATTTTAATTTTTTTAAATAATTATTTTAATCATTTTAACAAACTAATCAAATCACATAACATCGTAACTCTAACATTTGTTTTTGTTTTTAGGCATTCATCATTACTGCCGGCACCAAAACTATAATAAGTAGTCCTGTCTTATTCCCAGTTCAAATACACAAAAATATACACAGTTGTTTTTTGAAAAAACCAAACACTTATACAAACTTACCACCTGACTTACTTAACTCCTGACAGGATCATTAAATAAGATCATTCAGAAAAAAATATAATTTTTTATATCGTTGTTCTTTACATTTGAAAAAAATCAATTCAATCAATTTATTATTTCTTTATTTAATTTTATTTTTTTATTATTTTTTTATGCATTTTCTATTTTTGTACATAATAAAGTGTAACTAATTGTTAAATAAGGCATAATAAAACAACTTTTTATAATTAATAAATATAATTTTCTAGAAAAAAACTCAAAATTAAAAAAAAAAATCAGGTTTTATTTTTTTTAGCTTAATTGGCCAGACTTTTTTTTAAGTGTTAAATGTATCTATATATTTATTTAGAATACATATTGTTTTTACCTCAAGTCCAAAATCTAATATGATATTGTCATATTAGATTTTATTAGTTGCTTTTCAAAATGTTTGATAATTTTCATGATAGACAATACAATTGTTTCATTGGCATCACCCAAATCTTCAGTTGTCCGCAATACAAACGAGACATTACATACAACAGACAAAATCAATTTTATGGAAATTTGTCTGCCTTAGGCAGAGTTTTTAGTATGTAGATTATCTTTAAACTTAGATAATAAAAGTTTTTAAATTTAATACTGCTTCTGAAATGTTGTTTATTGTGTTCCATTTTAATAAAGACCAACAGAGATGAAGTGGTTGTTAATTAACTTGGAAATGGCTAACAAAATTCGTTATCGGTATAACTAAACGAAGTTTAACATCCCAAAAATTCATCCTTAGTATATAAACCGGCCTATTTTAAAATCAATATTCAAATAGTATTGATTTTAAAAATAGGCAACAATTTTTACATATCAATACACTTTGTACAATTTGTAAAAACAACATTTACCCCATACAAACGGTTTGTGTATGAGAAGAGCAGTGGTATGCGATTTGTTCAAAAATGTTTTAATTTTTGTACTAAAAATACAAAATTTATTTTTTGGACTTTCTATATTTCATATATTTAGTTGGCATATTGTTCTGCATCACGGCTTTTCTCATACAAACACTGTTTGTATGGGATATACATATTTTGTTTCTACAAATTGTAATACAACAAACACACATACTACATATAATGATATACAAAGTATATTGTTATGTAAAAATCAGAGACATTTAATAAATGTTAAAGGTTAATTTTTGATTCAAAAAAATCATTTAATTAATGCTGTCTGTTACATACAGTCTAATAAAGATGCTCTCTTAAAGATTTCTTACTGAAATTTGTTATATAAATTTTAACTGAAAACCAACTCCAACAATTCAAATCGTTTTTTAAATTTGAAAAACCAAAAATAACTTAAATTGTTTAAGTGTTACTATCAAATAACTGTTATTTTATAAATCTCTTTTAAAAACTACGTTAAAAATCCATTATTAATGAATGAAATATTAACACTGGTCATAGGTTAAGAATATCACCACAAACTTACAATTTTAAAGCATTAACAAGAAAATTTTTCATAAATTAATTTAAAAAAAAATAAATAACTGTTATTTTTTAACAGTAATTCTAAAAACTCAAAAATCAAATTTATTTATAATCGTTTTGTTTGAAAAACAAAAGTAAATCTATTTTGTGATTTTTTAAGATTAAATACATTTTTTAAGATTAAATTCAATGTTGGAGTATCTGATAAAAATTGTTGCTTTTAAAATAGTTTTGATTATATATTGCGGATTTTATTGCGGACTACTGAAGATTTTGGTGATGCCAATGAAACAATTGTATTGTCTATCATGAAAAATATATAGCTCTTTTTAAAAAGTAACAAGTAAAATCTAATATATCAATATCATATTAGATTTAGGACTTGAGGTAGAACAATATTCTAACTAAATATATGAAAATATGGAAAGTCCAAAAAAACAATTTTTGTATTTTAATACAAAAATTAAAACATTTTTGTTAAATGTATCTCTGTTTCTGTATTATGTTTTGAGCTCACTTTTTCATTCATTTCTATTCTTTTTTTCTTTCTATTTCCAGGCAACATTTATAAATCTATAATATTATCCTAAAACAATTTTAACAAAGACAAATGCTGTTTAATTTATTTAACATCAAATAGCTTCTTTTAAAACAACAGCTTCTCTATAAAAATAATTTAAATTTAAACGCATAAACTGTGATTTGTTTTTAAAATATACAAAAAAAAAAATAAAACAGCAAAAATGAAAATCGCCAGCACAATTTATTTTTTAGGTTGCCTTTTAAAACTCATTTTAAAAACAATCGCCAAAGTGTAATATAATTTTATTAAACTAAGCTCGTGTTATATTAAAATTATTATCCATATTTTGGTGCTTTAAAACAAATTTTAAATTATCCTTATCATAAGGCATATCTTACCAAAACTTAAAAATTTATATGTGTAATTTTTTAAAATAAAAGTTGTAAGCAGACACTAATTTTTACAACTTGATTATAATTTACAAAAAAAAAAAAAACCAAAAGTACCTATAATAAATTATTAAGTAAAAAAAGGACAATTTTTTGTTATGTTAAAGACCACATACATAATTATTTTAGTTATTAAAAGAAATTACAAATTTAGTAAATATTTGTCAAAATAAATATAGAAAAACCAAATTCCCCAAATTCTGATATTGTATATATGGTTTTATTTATAGCAACGTCTTAAAATGTAAGTAAATGTGTAATGTTTAGTTCAATAAAAGTTTTGTTCTCTGTACACAGAAAAATTAAATCGATTTGTTGAAAATTTTAAAAGCTGTCAATTAAAAATTAATTGAATCAATTAAATATTTGCTCAAATTCGGAACTTGCTTGACGTTCTTTTATATATTGCTCAAAATATATTGTTGTTGTTTTTTGTAATATTTATATATATGTATAGTTGTTTTTTATAAATGTTTATGTATTAGTAATAAATATTTTAAATCCATTTAAATTAGATTTTTATTAATTCTCATTCGGTTTGTTACTTCATAAAGTTAAATAATTAAATTTCAGTTGTTTGAATGTGAATATTAATTTATTCTAAAACATTTTCATAAAATTGAAAATGTAATTTTGAAAGTTAAATTCTGTTTAATAAAAATGTAACCATTTTGTTAAACAAAAAAAAAATGATAAAAATGAATTAAAAATTATTTAAAAAAAATCGTATGGTTTATTTTAGCAAAAAAAAATTTTGACATACATTTCAATAGAAAGAAAAAAACTAATTTTTTTGTGTGAAATTCTGCTAACTAAATGAGAATTTCATGCCGGTTGAATTTCAATGTTATTAAATTCAAGCTATAAAAAACAGTTGGTATGGCAACAAAACATTTGGTATGGCAACAACAATTTTGTTTTTGTTTTTTAGGAAGATCCCAGCAAAACCACACATTACCAAATCATGGGTAAAGTAATGTATCGCCATAGGGCTTCACGCAATACATTACACCTTACTTCACTGATGAATTTTACAGGCGATGAGCCTCAAAGTAATGGGTCGACTCATTACCTTGTAGGGGGTAAGTAACTGGTTACTTATATGGTTACATGGTGGGAAAAGTTAATGTGTCTATAAATAGATTTTTATAAAAAAAATTCATAACAAATTTTTTTTACAGATATTTTTTTTTTAATTAAATAAACAACTTTTTTTTTTATTAAATAAATTACGTGGTCATGCTGGGATTCGAACCTGGGGTCTCTGGTATTTAGCAATTAGTTAGGCGAGAACTCTACCAACTGAGCTATCGATACATATAATATTTTATTGCTTAAAATGTAAATGAGTTGCTGCGCTTCGTGTTTTCGTTCGTGATATCAAAAATATACACCTTACCCTCATGCTTACAAAAAATCACAAATTAATGGGTCTATAAATAGATTTTCAAAAATATATATTAATAATTACTTTACGTTTATAATTCATGCATTATGTAATTGATGATCGGTAAGTCATTACTTTATGTTTTGAAGTAATGTAAAATTTAATGAGGTATCATTACAAGGTAATCCATAAGTGTTCAATTATCGGTAACTGATTACTTCTTGTTGGAAAGTAATGATACAGGTAGGAGTACACATTACAAGGTAATGCATTACTTTATCGCACCTATTACCAACATTTTGCTGGGATGTACGATGTTGATCACTTTTTAATCAAATGAGTTATTATTTAATTGGAAAATAATTCAATTAAAGAGCTATCATTTTCTAATTGAATTTGCAATTTTCGTTGTTGGCGGAATTTCAGCAATTAAAGTTATTGAATCGGTGGTTTTCGTGATTGAAATGGGTTTTTATTTTTTTTGTGTACTTTACTGCAGGAACCTAATTTTATAATTAAGTATTTGTATTGTCTAAATTATGTGTAAATTGTTGTGGAACAGGCCTTATTTATTAGGGGCATTTCATTTTAAGTAAGCGATCTTTTGAAACCGATGTCTTGGGATCGGGATGAAACTTGCTCCAAGTTGAGTCCTATTCGGTAGTAGTTATGACACAAAATTTCAGCTTGGTCCAGGACTCTCCGAGTTGGATGGTGTTGAATTTTGACATTTTCGACAAACAGCTCTTTTTGCGGGTACATATAACTAATTACCTATTGTAGTTAGTAAATTTTGTGCAAAATGCTTTTTCTTAAAAAATATAAATAAAAATTTTTTTTTTTCACTTTTTTTCAAAATGGAGAATATTTTTGGAACGCTTAGGTATTTGCCTTTAAGATCTTTGTGGTCGCTTAGTGGGATGCGATTCGTTTATCTTTCCTCTTTTCTTCCAAAGTAGGGTACTTTTTGCACCAAAAATTTATCCGATTTTCATAAATATAACACATTTATAATATGCTTGTAAAAACCTATAAACAACATGCTTACGCTTGTGAGTTATCTCTGAAAGTTCCTGTTATATTTCCATGTGAAAATGTGTAATTCCAAAACTGGTCCGAATCAGGTCAAGTTTTTGCGAATAACAGGGCCAAATCAAGGGCAATTTGTAGTTATTTAACCAATAAATTTTTTGATTAAATTAAAAAAAAGTTAATGCAGCATCTTGTTCCGCTCAAAAACAACATTATTTTAAAATATAGAAAATCAAATTTTTGCGATTTTCCCCCAAAAGGTAAAATACTTTCTTTTTATATAAAAGAGCTTTGTGCTAAAAAAAATATTTGATTTGAATATACTTTTTTCCAACCACCCGCTTCTACAATTGTCATATTTATTAAGCAAATATCTATTTAACCCACTGTTCCAAAATTTGTACTCCTCCAACTAGGTAGCGGAAGTCAGGTAGCGATCAGTGCCTTTCAAGCCCCTCCTTTAATGCAGACATGGCAGTAAAAGTTTTAAAAAATCCCAGTTTTCGAAATTTTAATTTAATTTTTGGGAATATTGGGATTAGTTACAGTAAATCTAAATCAATTTCACATTTGTGACTTTAAATCCTATTCAAGTCCAAAAAATCATTGGATTACACGTCAATTAATAAATATTTTATTGATAGTGCTAATGACGCCGTTGAAAGCACTGGACCAACGCTTTGCACTTAATTCTTGTACATACATATACCGAAGGAGAAAATTTTAAAAAGTGGTTGGAGACTTGATTACGATTCTTATCAATTTTCTATTTATTGCACATGAAACTTTTATGATATTTCAATTTTAACCAATTTTCAATATAAAAAAATATAAAAGGTCAATCTTGTGTATAATGTATGTTGAGATGATATGTTAAGATGACTTTTTAATATGCTAAATTTAATGCTTTGATGGTAAAATGTACTGGAATCGTTGTAAACACTTGTGCTGGTCTTACATATTTATAAGAGTTCGTCAGAAAAGTAAAAATTTTTTTTGTTTTTGGGATATTACTTATCACATTTTACAATGTTTTGGCAACATATAAAAGGCGTTATTTTTTTTTTTTTTTTAATTCCAACTCCTTCCACAGGCGCTCGGCTGCCAAAAACGTTGATTTAATGGCCCTTTTCCTGCAAAGCGAGTAGAGCTATATGAAATTCGTATTCACCTTTCGGTTCTACACCAATAATTATTTAAAAAAAAAATGTTTTCCCCGTTTTAAAGTGCACCATTTAGGAAATAGAGCGGTCGGAAAAAACTAAATTTTTTCAAAAAAAACTTATAATATTTTTTTTAATACACACAATCAAAAGAATTTTTAGCTGAATTTAAAGTTAATAAATTTTCAAAATGTGTTGTCTTTCCTAAATGCAATATTTGATTGATTAACAACTTTTAAACAGGCCGCGATATATCGAAAATGTTTGTGGCATTTTTCTTAGCTCAAAATACTTTGTCATTGTGTGTGCTAAAAAAATAGTTTTATTATTTTTTTTACAAAAGTGATACATTAATAACTTTTTAGCGGTCCGCAATGTGTCAAAAATTGTTGTACCATTATTCTCAGTTGGTAAAACATTTTTATTGTGTGTGATTAAAAATTTTGTTTTAAAAGTTTTTGAAAGACCAGAGTGTTCCGTTCTCTCTATTGACTAAACGGTGCACTTTAAAACCAGGGAAAAAGTTTTTTTTTTAAATAATTTTTGGCGTAGAATCGAATGTTAGGTTCAAATTTCATATAAATTATCCCATTTTTGCTATATAGTAAAAGGGACCCTAAATTAGCGTTTTTGGCAACGGCGCCATAGAGAAATGAGTTGAAATTTAAAAAAAATAATAATGCCATTTTTTTATTGATGCAAAAACCGAAAAAAAAAATTTTTGATGATTTCCTAAAATCAAATTTTTGTGAACAACTCTAACATTTATATACAACATGAAGACATTTGATTTTACTAAATTTCTCATTTTTATGGCTTTTCTAACAGTTTGATTTTCAACTCTTCGAAATCGATCGTCTTTTCTATATCCTTTACGATTTTTTTTGTAAACAAAGGAGCTGTTTTGTTATCCTTGCATACTTGTTTGAATGTCAGACTGCATTTACTGCATACTAAAATATTTATTTTAGCCTCATGAATCAAAAAGTATGCAGAGTGCATTTTTGCATTTATGTTCTAATTTGTACTAACGCATTTAAAACATTTATACAAATCAGTTTTTATTAACGAATATGATTCCAACAGACTCTATTTTGGTTATTATTTTTGTTTGTTTGACACATAAAGCAAAGTCCTTTGACCTGTATGCTTTGGTTTTTTTTTGTTGTATAGAGAAAGGTTTTTGAGAAATCCACGGATAAAATTTTACCATTCGTCATATAAAATTTATTTATATTGCCATTGAATCTTACATTGTTACAGTATAATCATAAAATATTACCAAAATTCTAATGATAACGAGAAAGGAGATAAACAAATTTTCAATTTGTATGCTTTGGTTATTTCGCAGACTATATTATATATATTTTTTTGTTTTTTTTACTCTTACAAAAAAGCATACTGGACACATCAATAAATAAATCTCGGAGAAAAACTTGCGAAAAAACTTGAAAAAGATTTTTGATTTCTACTAAAAAAGTTTTATCAGAATTCTATGGAAATTATGTGATTTTTTAAATAGCACGACTTTATGCTTTAAAATTAAAAAAATTCCATAATTTAAACTTTTGCATTACAAATGAATACAAGATTTTGGCACAAGTCATAATAATGGCCTCCTAAATATGAATCTGAAGCAAGAAGCTCTATCTAATCGATGTTATGAAATATATAGCTTAAGTTATATAAAAAAAAAATTCTAAAATTGTTGACATATTTTTAAATATCAGTGAATCTACTTAATATATTTGGAGGTTATTCAACGTTAGATCGGCCAAAATCTAACCTTTTGTCATTCAATTCTAATTATATTTTGCACGCACAAACTCTATAGAGCCACTTAAAGATTGTTGTTTTTTTTGAAATTCGAAAAAACCCTGGTTTTATTGGCGACTTTCTTTTTTTTTATACACAAAATATGAAAAAATTGTGTAGTTGGAACATTCTGATAATAATATATATCAGCTCATTTAAATACATTTTCTAAAATTCGACCACCCTCAATTTATAAAAACAATGCATATTTGAAAAATATATAATGTTGGCCAAAAAGTTAAACTGTTACTTTTTGGGTCGGTCCCGGGGTTTAACTTTATTTTTAATGATTTTTAATCAAAAACTTATAGCATTTTTACATAGAAAAAACGACAATTTGTTAATTTTTTTACAGTTTTATTAGTTTTTTGTTTTTATATACATCGAGACTATTTTTATGTTATTTTAAATTTATAACGAGCTTTCAACCTCCGTATATTTACAAAAATAAAGCAAATCAAACATATTAGCTAGGTTGATACTAAATACTAAAATATTCTGTTTTCAAAATTAAATATTTAACCCTTTAAGCCCACGCTTGCTATTGAATATTAGATTTTTTTATAGAAAGAAACATGGGCTTGGAAGCTTTAAAAATTCAATTTTAAAAAACTAATATTTTAGTAAATTTATTTATCATTTAAGTATCATTTAAACGGCGCATTAACACTACATTTTTAAATTTAATCTTTTTAATCTTTTTAATCTTTTTAATCTTTTTAATCTTTTTAATCTTTTTAATCTTTTTAATCTTTTTAATTTTTAAAAATAAAAAATAACAAATTGTTGTCTTTTCTATGGAAACATGGTGCAAGTTTCCACCAATAATTCATTTAAAGATAAATAAAAATCCCAAATAATCAAAAATTTTGCAAATATTTTCAAATCAAGAGTGGCCAAATTTGTGAAATGTGCATTTAAAAAACAAATTCCATAAAAAATACACTTATTTTTCACGCTGAAAAAAATCATTCCAAAAATTAGCAGGCCAGTGTACCATTCCAATGCAATTTAAATGGTGATGATCCGATGAATATTAAAGAAAATACGAAGATTCAAACTCCCACACGTTTTGCATATTTCTCATTTTTCAATAAAACTTAATAATGCTTAAAATCGTGGATTTTCCGAAATTTGAAAAAATAAAAACGCCAATCTTTAAGTGGTTCTCTAAGGTTTCTGAATGCAAAATTAAATTGAAATCTGAAATAACAAAAATGCGTTTTTTGGCCGGTATTTGGTGGAATGGCCGATATAAATCATCAAACTGTTCCCGAAATTGTTGCTTTATTTAATGAAAATTTTTTATAAAAAATGTTATTTTAAAAATGGATTTTTTTTATTTACTGGAGTATATTTTCAAGATGTTTATGAATATAATAACAATTTTAATTAAGTGTAGTATGAATTAAGTTTAAATGTGTCCAAATGTTTTACCAAATTTAAAAGCTGAAAAAAACGCCCTGCTGGACATACAAATGCTGGCTATATACATTTTTTTTTTTTTTGAAAAATAATTCAGTTACACATGTTTCTAATATAAAATGTTTGCTTGCAAATATAATTATGTGTTCTGTAAACATATAAATGTATATATGTATGTAAAGGGTCCGCCATCTAACATTTTTTTTTTCAACTAGTGCTTATTTCGTGAATGGTAACACTTAGCTCATGTCTGATTTGACAGATAATTAGTTTTATCCTTCCGCTGAACGAATATGGTTCGTATGTTCGTTATCTTTTTTTTTTTTTTTTTTTTTCGTTAGACCAACACTCAGGGGATGCCCCCTATAATGCAATACATTGTGTTGATATCAGGAAATTAGGTTATGGGGAGAAGGAAAGAGAGAGTAGTGTTTGTGAATATTTGATTTGAATTTCGCTACATTGTAAGTGACAGGGAAGACCTCCGCGGGGAGTTTATTCCACATACGGCTAGTACGGCTGATGAACGAATTTTCCCTGTAATGCGTTGCGCGGTTCACTGGACAATCGACTACAAACGGATGAGCTCTGCTAGATAAGCGAGTGTTTCGAATGAAAATACGGGCCCTGGGGATAAGTTCACTTATCTCAGCAGAACAATTTCCATGGTAATATCGATAGAACAATGTTACACAACCCACATTCCGACGATGCTCCAATGAGTCAATAGAGCTTGATACCCTCTCGTCATTGATGAGCGCCGACGCCCTCCTTTGCACACGGTCCAGAAGCTCCAAAATAGACTTTGAAGCCCCTGCCCATATATGGGAGTTGTATTCCATTTTCGGTCGGATATAGGTGGTATAAATATTAAGTAAATCGGAAGGAGTGAAGTACTTCTTACACACCGTCTCAGGAAACCGAGACACTTGAATGCTTCTTTTGACACCTGGAAAACGTGCTTATTCCAACGGACATCAGACTGAATCTTCATGCCCAGAACATCAAGAGTATCCGATTCTTCAATATTATACCACCCAATTGAACAGGTGACAGCGTTAAATCCACGGACCTATGGGTTAACATACAACATTGGGTCTTGTGCGCATTAAATTCTACCAAATTCGCACGACCCCACTCAGAGATTGTAGAAAGATCATATTTGAGTGTATCATTCATATTCTGCCTTTTGCCCCCAATCTCCTCAAGGCTTGGCCTACGATCGAAGGAAAATGAAAGCAATAAGCTTTGATATAAGCGCACCATGCCACACACGGTCGAACGCTTTGGAAATATCCAGAGTAACCACCTTACTCTCACCAAAACGGTGGATTGACCGACTCCAACGCTCCGAAAGTAGAGCCAACAGGTCACCAGTAGAGCGATTTCTACGAAAACCATACTGACGGTCACTAATAAGTGAGTTCGACTCTAGATAATTCACAAGATGGTAATTGATCATGCTCTCCATCACCTTCGAGAGCGCAGAGCAAATTGCGATTGGGCGGTAGTTTTCAGGGTTATTTGCCGCACCCTTTTTAGGGATTGGCTGGACATTAGCAACCTTCCAGCACGAAGGAAAGATTCCCATACGATACGAAGTACTAAAAGGTTAGCCAAAGGACGAGCAAGCGTCGAAGAGCACTGTTTCAGCACCAGTGCTGGTATGCCATCCGGCCCCGGTGACTTATTTACGTTGAGGTCTGCAAGAACCCTTTTAACTGCTCTAGTTCGGAAGAATATCATAGGCATAGTACACGGTACTCTTTCGAGTTCGGGCAGTGGTTGATCGCCATCCGGCAAGAATGAATTTCTTGCAAACATGCCAGCCAAGAGGTTGGCCTTATCAACCGGGTCAGTGAAGATTTGGTCATTCCTTATAAGAGTTGGAATAGTTGAATTAGCATTATCCTTTATTCTTTTAACAAATGACCAAAAGCTCTTACTGCCCCGAGGAGCAGAAAGAACTTTTGTACGAAGACGTTGTTCGTAAACAAACTTTTCACGCCTAAGTACTTTGGAACACTCACTTCTCGCACGTTTGCGTAGCAGATCAGTATTGGCATTACAGTTGTCCCGCCAATTTTTGAACGCTTCCTCTCTGGATCTGACTGCGTCTCTGCAAGTCTGATTAAACCAACATTTATCCTTTGGTTTAGCCGAAATTTGCTTAGAGGGAATGAATAGTTTCATTCCAAGCAATATAACACGTTCTACCATTTTCGCAGCGGCATTGGCGTTATTGTCAAGGAAATAGAGTTTCCAATTGAAATGCCGGAAAAAAATCGTTGAGTTTAAACCAACGAGCTTTTTCGTAAATAAAAACTGAACGTTTTGCAGACGTTGACAAAACGTTACGAAGGTCGGAGAACGAAAAAGATGCGGAAATGGCACAATAATCCGATCTTGTGAAAAAAGTGAAAGATACTGGCATCCTCATCGATAAACCAAAGCGTGAAAAGCCAAAAACAGTGCATACACCCGAGAATATTGCTGCTGTGGCAGAAAGTGTGCGTGAAGCGCCATCAACATCAATTCACCGTCGTTCTCAACAATTGATCATTTCGGAGACATCATTGAGACGAATTTTGCATAAAGACCTTGGTATAACGCCATACAAAGTCCAATTGGTTTAGGAGTTCAAAAAAAAAAAAGTTATTGGGCGGACCCTTTATAAGAGTTCGTCGCATCAATAAAAAAAATGGCCACCGTTCTCGAGCGAGGTAATGAAAACATTTGTTTACACTAAAAAAAATTGCAACATGTTGATACAAAATTGTTGCTTAAAACACTCACTTTTATTTTGCTTATATTTTGTTAATTTCTATTAAATTTGAATATATCGCACACCCAGTTCAAAAGTGACTCAACTCAAAATTTTTTTAATTTTTCGGGTTTATATGCTTAAACTATGCACAATATACTTGTTTATCTTTAAAAAAAATATCAGTGTATTTTGCTGTTGTTAACTGTTGCTAAAAAATAGTTATGTCTTTCTTTATGTTTCAATTGGTATAAAGTTGCAAATATTTTTTTTCGATTTCTGAAAAATGAAAAATTTAGAGTTGAGTCACTTTTGAACTAGGTGTGCGATATTTTAACTTGATCTTGCTTATTTTATAAATAAACATTTTATTTTAAATAAATAAATTTTCTTATTTCATTAAATTGCAATTTTTTTTAAGTGCAATTTTACCGCTTTTCTGCTATTTTTCCAGGTTCATTACTATGAGTGTAGGAATTTCCATTATATTACCATATATTTGGTAGTGAAAGTTTTTGCTAGGAAGGGTTAACATATTTTTATATTAAAAACCATAATATGTTTATAACATTGGATTGGAGATTTGTCATAAATGGGTTCGCAGTAGCGATATATTACGAGTACAACATATAAACTACAATGCAATTTCGTGGGAAATATTTTTAAAAAATATATTGTCTTACTTCAAACCTTCTCTTACCTTTCTGCACATAATTTAAAGCTTAATCACAATTAAATTAATGATAATTCATCCGGAACACTGGCTATATTTGGTAAACAAATATAACTTTAAAAAATATCAATTTATGTTTTGTCATAGTGATTGTTTGTTAATTTGTGACTCCCTACTGTTTATGTTTTAGTTACAACATTTAATGTGCATTACAACATTATTATTAATTTTTATAAATAATTCACTTTGTGGTTTTAAAGTTTTTCGTAAAACAAATTAAAATTTAATGTTTAAGGCGGCAATATAAAATGAAATTGAATATAAACATTTGAGCACCCATAATGCACATGGAATGTGCCATTGACTGAAATTAGTTCAAATCTTTTTGGTATATAGCTCTTAAACTAGTGGTTTTTGAAAAAAGTGCTATATAAGAATTTTTATACAATATAAAATGACAAACAAACATTCTTCTCATAAGCTTTTTTACATATCAATGACGTGTCATGATGTTGTAAGCTAGTTAATTTTGACTAACGAGCAGTTTTTTTTTTCAAACATATTCATATATAATATCATATTGTTAAATTTAATATTAAGTTTAAAGATATTAATCTAAAAATATGTTAACTATACTTTTTGTTACACTAAATCGTGTGGTTTTGATCGGTGTATACGTCTAATATTACAATCATTGTAAAAGAGCGAGTGGGCTTCATTCAATGTTTTTGTGATCTCATAATCTTTGAAATGTCGAGTTGCTTATTTTTGAATAGTAGTTCTGACAGTATCTATATTGAGATCCTTATGTAAATCATTGTTTCGTACACTGATAATAATACATGCATAAAAATACGAAAAAATTTCAAAATAATAAAAACTTTCGTAAATTACACAAAGATTTGTTTATTTTACAAAAGATTTCGTTGTTTCGACATTTTTTTTCGTATCTTTAGCATGAATTATTATGAGTGTATGTACCATGGCGCATTTACGATGTTTCTTAAAATTATATTTTGAACACGTTGAATTAAGTCAATTGTTGCTGGTTTGGCGCATTCCATAAGTCCAAAATGGTTTTAGAACTTGGTTGTAAATCATTAGTTTGTTTTGGATCGAACGTGGGGAGAATCTTCCTATAAGCCATGATAGATTTCTAAGCTTTATTTCAAGTTCTTCTTTCTTTTTTTTTTACGTGGGTATTCCAACTTAATTTAGAGTCTAGTGTTAGAGCTAAATATTTAGCTGTGTCCATATATAGCATATAATCATATCGATCACTATATATATTTGGATTATTATTATACGGCTTAAGATTGGGAGACATGGAGTAAGATTCGGAGACATGTAACAGATGTATTTGCTTATAATTATATAAGCCGTTATGTGACTCCATTGAAAGTAAGATATGACTTAATTATATACTATTTTTACCTGTGTTTATGAAGCAATATCATCAATATGAATATGAAACTTTTATCCCTCAGTGTATACTTCCTTGTGGGATGCCGGCTCTTGTTTCTGCGATTTGAGAAAACTCTTGTTCTTGTGTTACTTGAAAGAATCTATTTTTAAGGTATGAACTTAATAGATTAAAAATTTCAAATAATTTTGAAAGTAGACCTCTCTGAAAAACTGTATCGAATACTTTTGACACATCGAATATATATTTTTGTTTTCAAATGCTTGAATGTTTTTTTTTTTAAACCCAAATTGTTGATTTGGATTAACTTTTCTATTTTCTATTATCAAAATTAACCTTTTTTGTAGTAGTTTTTCAAATAACTGTGATATAACCGAAAGTAATGAAATCGGCCAGTATAATGTGACATCACTTGGGGGCTTCCCCGGTTTAAGTATCATTATCACAATAGAAACTTTCCAAAAGTATGGCATGTATTGGAGTTGAACTGCTGCTTGAAAAAGCACTTCAGCAGTAATTAAATCAAAACATGGATTTTTTTAATTTTTAGCTTTTTAATTTCATTCTTAACTTTGCTACCGGTTATATCATTTAGGGGAATGCTTTCTGATGTTGAGTTAAATCAAATAACATAAAGTCTAAAGAAGATTCAAGGTACTCAACATCTGTTAAATTTTATATGCCAACTGGTTTTAAGAGAAACAGTTTTTAAGATGTTTTTTAATGAATATTTTTAGTATATATAAATAAAATTTGGTGTTAATTATACAAAACTTATTCAGAGAATACATTAAACAACACAAATTAATTTTAAAATTTAATTAAAAATGCTTAAAAGCATGAAAATTAAATAATTATAAGTAAAATTAATTTTTTTTTGTCGAAACCCTCTTAAAACCAGTTCAGGTTTTTTGAAGAGAGCGTTGGAGACGGGTTGGTTAAATACTGTTGTTAATTGTTGATTTTGAGTTGTATTATCATTGATGTTAAATGTGTTTTTTAAGTGTTATGAAAAAGTATTCGCTTCATCTATATTTGATCTAGGCCATTGCCATTTTAATAGGATGTGATTGGTTTTCTAGAGCTATCAGTCTTTAGGTAGTTTTCCATAATAAAGAGTATGTATTTTGTATCAAAGGTAAGGTTTGTATGTGGTTTGGTTTTTAATATCCGCTAGTTTACGTTTTAGCTGTTGGGACACGCACAGAACGATTTTGAAAATTAAACACAAACAACTAAATTTTGAACTTAAAAATCAGTATCCACATCTAACACATGCAACCAATAACACAGTTCAACACAAAAATTCCAAATAAAAAAAACACTTATCCCAGCCGAAAGTACTCGATGAGAGGAGAAAAGTAATTTCTGGATTTTGCTAGATTGGTTGCCTTTCGTTTTTTATGAGCCTCTATAGTTTTTTCGCCAAATTCGATTTTGAGCACTTTTTTGCAATTTTCTTCTATTTTTCGCATGGCCATAGCTCGAAAAATGCTGTAAATTTTTTTTGCAGTCTTCAGCAAAGTTGTAGCTCTTGACTCGGCCAACAAAAATGCTGAATATATTAAGTCGGAAAAATTTCATCTTCATGCTCAAAACCCCAAAAATGTCGAACAAATTACCACTTTTTTCACCGATTTTTCCGTTTTTCGACTACAGCTCTTGTACTATTGAAAATTTTACCAAACAATCAAGGCAAGAAGCTACAACTTTGCTGAAGACTGCAAAAAAAAATTCACAGCATTTTTCGAGCTATGGCCATGCGAAAAATAGAAGAAAATTGCAAAAAAAGTGCTCAAAATCGTTTCTCTGCTAGTTCAATTATTTTCGCGGCTTATGTAGATCTTCAATAAACTTAACTACATGTGCTGAAATTTGCAAACCAAAATTTTGGGGTTATTAAGTTGCCAAATTCAATCTACTGAATTGTTTAACATTGACCGAAATGTTATTTTCTTTCACAATAAGATACATTTTTTATTTCTTAGAAACTAGCATGCCCTGTACTAAAACATAATGGTGAAATATTTATGGCAGATTTGCCATGAAAAACAATATACTTCTTATTACATTAATATTCAAAATTTTGCTAATGCGTTTTGGAGGTGTTAGCAAAAAATTGGTTTTTTATGTTATTCTTCATATTCGTGTCATTTAATGTACTTTTTAGAACTTTTGCCAAAAATGTACAGTTTGGATATTTCATTAAATACTATTTGATTAAATACTATTTCAAAAACACGGAAGTACCGTGTTCAATTTTTGAAGAAAATATAATTTATTTGATGCTCTTTCGGAGGAGCAGATCTTTTTTTTAGTACTATTTCCGAAAAAACTTGAAAGAGTGCTATATAAAAGAATAATATAGTCTTAATTTTTACTCTTTTTTTGTGAAATGGAACTAAACGAATTTTTTTTAATAAAATATATAACAAAAGTAAAAGAGCAGATGTATTTTTTGAAATAGTACGAAAAATAGTACCTCTCGTTTTGCAAAAATCAGCATTTTTTAAGTTGCCTTTTAAATATTGTTGAAAAATACGATTTGTTAAAGAGATAAGTTTTTAACGACGCACACTATGGATTTTTGTATGAAGGTGTGGAAAAAAATATATTTGTAAAAAAATGTAATAATTTCATCACAAATTTAGTTTTATTTCTATAGTAATACACAAAAGTAATCAAAATAAAGAAAGTTAGAGAAATGTATATCGTTACCTACAATGTAAAAAGCCCTAAATAACAAAAAAATTTAAATGATTTTTTAATTTTTAATTTATTATTTATTTTAAATCTATTTTTAATTTATTATTCTAAAAGAGCCTTAATTTCGTCGCTTATATCACTATGCTTTCTCTGGCTAAATGAAGGAGTCAAATGTGAGATCATGGGATCTGATGTTACCATCATTCGGTGCATAATATCTTCGTTCGTGGCAATTCGACTGCATTTTCTGGAGGGTCTAAGGCGATATTTTTTATAGTCTTTGTTACGACTTTCCTGATCCTCTTCGGATAGTAAGCATACAGGAAAAATACTGATTGATTCGGGACTCAATTGGGATAATTTTTTGTGAAAGTAGCCCCAAAAGTAGGAACTTCTGCATCATTCGTTTGCAACTATGCTACCGCAATCATAAAAATCAAATAACCTTTTGTTTATTACTTTTTTTTCTAATTCTGAGAATCATAAAAAAAGTCATAAATGTTTTCTCCAAAGAATTTTGTACATATCTCGAGCAAATTTTTGAAATTCATACCTTTACAAGCAGTGTTGCCAGTGGGTTTTTTAAAAAATACCTACACTAAGCAATAAAAATGCCTTTTCTCCCTACATTATCAAATTTTTCCCCTACAAAAATCGCTACGAAATTTTTTACATTTTTATAAACTAAATATGCTTTGAAATTTTCATATATTCGACGACAATTTCAATTATTTTCAAAAATTAATATCCAAATGCTACTATCGAAAATTTGTTCGAAAATGATTTGAAAATAGAAATTTGTTAAATTTTCCAAAATATTTTTTAGAATAGATTTAAAATTGTCAATATTTGCCAAAACAAAAATCATACCAGCTATTAAAAAGTTTAATTTCATACTAGCGGTTTCTATTTCGTCAAAAAATCATTTTTATTTGGTGTTTTTTTACAGAACCCATCAAAAATTGTATTGCTTTTCGTCGGTGAAATTTAACATTAGTTTAATATTAGTTTTTCCAAAGGATAACTTCCTAAATAACTTCCAAAGAGTATGTTTGTTAAAAAACAACCTATTAACAATCTATTAAAATGTCAAATTATAAGAAACTAATATTTTCTACGGAAATATTGTCTCTGAAAATATAATGATTTTGTTTTTAAAAATGTAGAAATATCTATTAAAATGGCTTTTTTACGGAAATATTGTCTTCCAAAATATAATAGTTTTACCAAAAAAAAATGTAGAAATAGCTGTTTTTGAAAAGATTAGCATTATTTGGAAACAGTACCTACATTTTGACTAATTTGAAATATCTGTCCCTTTTCCCCTACAGCGTTATTTTGAAGGCAAAAAACCTACATGTACGGATTTTCCCCTACCTCTGGCAACACTGGTTACAAGCAATTCAGAAAGACAACATAAAAAAACTTTTTTTTAAACAGTTCTAAACAATTGTACTTTTTTATTAAATTCAAGACTCCTTTAAAGAAGTGTTCTTTTTCAATAAATCTTGGCACCAATAAAACCTTAATATGACAGAAAAAAATTAGCAAAAAAAATTGATTTTTACCCTAGTGTGCCATCTTAATTTTCATAGATTTTCCGATTCCAGTGAAGAATACTTATATTGTCAAACATGTTTATGTTTATTATTTTATTATTTTAGTATTTTTAAATAATCTTTTTGTTAATTATAATAAATCTTCAAAAAATAATAATATACATTTCTTACCTTGATTGTTTGGTAAAATTTTCAATAGTTCAAGAGCTGTAGTCGAAAAACGGAAAAAAATCGGTGAAAAAAGTGGTAATTTTTTCGACATTTTTGGGGTTTTGAGCATGAAGATGAAATTTTTCCGACTTAATATATTCAGCATTTTTGTTGGCCGAGTCAAGAGCTACAACTTTGCTGAAGACTGCAAAAAAAAATTCACAGCATTTTTCGAGCTATGGCCATGCGAAAAATAGAAGAAAATTGCAAAAAAAGTGCTCAAAATCGTTTCTCTGCTAGTTCAATTATTTTCGCGGCTTATGTAGATCTTCAATAAACTTAACTACATGTGCTGAAATTTGCAAACCAAAATTTTGGGGTTATTAAGTTGCCAAATTCAATCTACTGAATTGTTTAACATTGACCGAAATGTTATTTTCTTTCACAATAAGATACATTTTTTATTTCTTAGAAACTAGCATGCCCTGTACTAAAACATAATGGTGAAATATTTATGGCAGATTTGCCATGAAAAACAATATACTTCTTATTACATTAATATTCAAAATTTTGCTAATGCGTTTTGGAGGTGTTAGCAAAAAATTGGTTTTTTATGTTATTCTTCATATTCGTGTCATTTAATGTACTTTTTAGAACTTTTGCCAAAAATGTACATTTTGGATATTTCATTAAATACTATTTGATTAAATACTATTTCAAAAACACGGAAGTACCGTGTTCAATTTTTGAAGAAAATATAATTTATTTGATGCTCTTTCGGAGGAGCAGATCTTTTTTTAGTACTATTTCCGAAAAAACTTGAAAGAGTGCTATATAAAAGAATAATATAGTCTTAATTTTTACTCTTTTTTTGTGAAATAGAACTAAACGAATTTTTTTTAATAAAATATATAACAAAAAGTAAAAGAGCAGATGTATTTTTTGAAATAGTACGAAAAATAGTACCTCTCGTTTTGCAAAAATCAGCATTTTTTAAGTTGCCTTTTAAATATTGTTGAAAAATACGATTTGTTAAAGAGATAAGTTTTTAACGACGCACAGTATGGATTTTTGTATGAAGGTGTGGAAAAAAATATATTTGTAAAAAAATGTAATAATTTCATCACAAATTTAGTTTTATTTCTATAGTAATACACAAAAGTAATCAAAATAAAGAAAGTTAGAGAAATGTATATCGTTACCTACAATGTAAAAAGCCCTAAATAACAAAAAAATTTAAATGATTTTTTAATTTTTAATTTATTATTTATTTTAAATCTATTTTTATTTATTATTCTAAAAGAGCCTTAATTTCGTCGCTTATATCACTATGCTTTCTCTGGCTAAATGAAGGAGTCAAATGTGAGATCATGGGATCTGATGTTACCATCATTCGGTGCATAATATCTTCGTTCGTGGCAATTCGACTGCATTTTCTGGAGGGTCTAAGGCGATATTTTTATAGTCTTTGTTACGACTTTCCTGATCCTCTTCGGATAGTAAGCATACAGGAAAAAATACTGATTGATTCGGGACTCAATTGGGATAATTTTTTGTGAAAGTAGCCCCAAAAGTAGGAACTTCTGCATCATTCGTTTGCAACTATGCTACCGCAATCATAAAAATCAAATAACCTTTTGTTTATTACTTTTTTTCTAATTCTGAGAATCATAAAAAAAGTCATAAATGTTTTCTCCAAAGAATTTTGTACATATCTCGAAGCAAATTTTTGAAATTCATACCTTTACAAGCAGTGTTGCCAGTGGGTTTTTTAAAAAATACCTACACTAAGCAATAAAAATGCCTTTTCTCCCTACATTATCAAATTTTTCCCCTACAAAAATCGCTACG
Organism: Delia radicum; assembly: GCA_021234595.1. Classification (NCBI taxonomy): domain Eukaryota; kingdom Metazoa; phylum Arthropoda; class Insecta; order Diptera; family Anthomyiidae; genus Delia; species Delia radicum. The sequence goes on along the minus strand of CM037851.1, from coordinate 318,153,057 downwards.
AAATTTTTTACATTTTTATAAACTAAATATGCTTTGAAATTTTCATATATTCGACGACAATTTCAATTATTTTCAAAATTAATATCCAAATGCTACTATCGAAAATTTGTTCGAAAATGATTTGAAAATAGAAATTTGTTAAATTTTCCAAAATATTTTTTAGAATAGATTTAAAATTGTCAATATTTGCCAAAACAAAAATCATACCAGCTATTAAAAAGTTTAATTTCATACTAGCGGTTTCTATTTCGTCAAAAAATCATTTTTATTTGGTGTTTTTTTTACAGAACCCATCAAAAATTGTATTGCTTTTCGTCGGTGAAATTTAACATTAGTTTAATATTAGTTTTTCCAAAGGATAACTTCCTAAATAACTTCCAAAGAGTATGTTTGTTAAAAACAACCTATTAACAATCTATTAAAATGTCAAATTATAAGAAACTAATATTTTCTACGGAAATATTGTCTCTGAAAATATAATGATTTTGTTTTTAAAAATGTAGAAATATCTATTAAAATGGCTTTTTTTACGGAAATATTGTCTTCCAAAATATAATAGTTTTACCAAAAAAAAATGTAGAAATAGCTGTTTTTGAAAAGATTAGCATTATTTGGAAACAGTACCTACATTTTGACTAATTTGAAATATCTGTCCCTTTTCCCCTACAGCGTTATTTTGAAGGCAAAAAACCTACATGTACGGATTTTCCCCTACCTCTGGCAACACTGGTTACAAGCAATTCAGAAAGACAACATAAAAAAATTTTTTTTTTAAACAGTTCTAAACAATTGTACTTTTTTATTAAATTCAAGACTCCTTTAAAGAAGTGTTCTTTTTCAATAAATCTTGGCACCAATAAAACCTTAATATGACAGAAAAAAATTAGCAAAAAAAATTGATTTTTACCCTAGTGTGCCATCTTAATTTTCATAGATTTTCCGATTCCAGTGAAGAATACTTATATTGTCAAACATGTTTATGTTTATTATTTTATTATTTTAGTATTTTTAAATAATCTTTTTGTTAATTATAATAAATCTTCAAAAAATAATAATATGCATTTTAATTGGGAAAAATTTGTTTTAAATTACTTATAAAATGTAATAAATATTCGGTTGGGACAACCACGCTCTGTAAATAGTTCGGTTGCGGAAACCGAATTGCTATAACGATTTGGTTGTTGTAACCTTACGAATTCGGTTGACGTAGCCTCAGAAATTTGGTTGCCCAGCTGAAAAAGATCATATATTATTATATATGGCCCATGTATGAATATATATGGATCCATACATGGAAATGCATGGAAGCATATATGGAAATGTTTGTTATATATGGAAGCATATATTGAACCATATATGAACAATTGTAGCATATATGTTTTCATATATGGAACCATATATGTAAATGTTTACCATATATGGAGCCATATATGAAAGTGTTTTCCATATATGGTTACATATATGAAAACATATATGAATGTATTATCCATATATACTACCATATATGGAAGCATATATGCATCATTTACCCATATGTGTGGTTTAATTATAAATAAATTTATAAATTAAACTATAGTTAAAAGATTTTTGGATGAATCTTCTGTTCTATATTATCTTGATGTATACAAATATATTGACAAATAAACAAAGTATTACAGTTTGGTATTATCTTTCATTATCTTTGATAGATCTATCAACACATTCCTGAAAGGGTCAAATAATAAATCTGAAAACAAAAAAACTTTATAGATTATTTGTTAGGACAATATCCTAATAAAGAAATATAGAGTATGGCCTCGAACTTGAATAATTTTCATTTTCAATGTATATAAAATATACATTTTTTATGTATATATAATAATATATATTTAAGCAATAATTTTGTTAATAAAAATTGAATTTTCAAACTAACAATTGTTTTTATTTTATAAAAATATACATAAGTAGGAAAATATATGAACATATATGGGTAGGATATATATGGACAAATGTATGGACATATATATCCATATATGTCCATATATCCTCAATTTTCGGATCCAAACCATATATGGAACTCCATATATGTATATATCTGGGTCATATATGAACTTTTTCACCTGGGTGGAAAAAAATTCGGTTGTCACAACGTATTTTTTATGTGAGTGGATGTTCTATTTATGTAGTTTTTGTCCACCGGTGATCGTGTTTGATGCCATTTTCTTCGAAGTTTACGTTTATTTTCTACTAGAATCTTTATTTCCTTAGGGTAGATAGTTTATACCAAACGGGTTTGTTTTTATTATAGGAGTGCTGTTCCAGGCTGCAGTTTGGATTTCTTCAGTTAGGTATTTAGTCGCATTTTCTAGACTATGAATTGATAATATATTAGTTGGAATTTTTATATTGTTTAGTTGTGATCAGAAAAATTTCCAATTTGAAAATTTATTTGTCAGAAGTGTGTTACTTTCCTTTTGTGATTATAATTTCACTCAGTGTTAAAATTATAGGCGAGTGTTCTGACTTCAGATCGACTCCTTCATCAATCTTTAAATAGTTTTTCGATATTTTACGAACTAAGAAAAAATCAATTAAGGCCGGAGTTTTAAATAAATCTGCAGGCCAGTATGTGGGTTTTGCCGAAATCACATCCGGTTTCTTTAGAAGCCCTGTAGAATCTGAGACCACTGGCGTTACTTCGACGGGACCTCCAAAAAGTGTTTTTCGCATTAAAGTCCCCGCCTATTACATGTGTTTTTGAATACGGATTTTGAACTGATCTGATGTAACTATGATTCCTGGAGGATAATAAATTGAGGTTATAGATAAAGTATCAAGTGCAGTTTTAACTGCCCAGGTGAAAAAGTTCATATATTGTCATATATGGCCACATATATGAGTTCATATATGAATCCATATATGTTCGGATCCGAAATTTGAGGGTATATAGACATATATGCTCATATATGGACATATATGAACGTTCATATATTGTCATATATTATTACTTTTCCTATATTCTAGTATATAAAAAAGCTTTTTTAGTTTTTTTTTCAAAAATATTCTGTTTATTATTATATATCATTATTATAATTCTATATACATGTTACTGAATACAGGAATTTTTTTAAAAACTTAAAATATACTTCAATATAAGAATATTCTACACCATTTTTAATTGTATCTTGAAATTTAAATATTTATGTTTAGTTTTCCAATTATTCTGAAACACAACTAAAAATGGGAATGTGGGAAAATATTTTATTTTTTAAATACAAAATAAATAAATCCAATTAATTCATCTGGTTTAAGCAGATTTTGAATACTGAGATCAAAAACTTTGGCTTAAATAAAGTTTAGCCGCATGTTTCCAAAATTAATGAAACTTTTCCACGCTGAATCTGCCAATGGTAAAATCTTTTGGTGGACCTTATTCGGGAGGGAGGGGTTCAAATTTGAAGTTTTGTTTTGAGGTTTTATACAAAAGTTTTGAATGGATTGGCATCATTTAGGCATCATCGGAAAGGTGTTTTAAATGTCTTTTCAAAGAATAATACATCCCCATTCATTAACTCATTACGAGTCAGTTTAACATTTGGTATTTTTTTAATTTTTTCCTGTTTTTTCAGAACTTTGTATAAAATCGCAAATCAAAATTTCAACTTTGAACCCCTCCCCCCGAAAAGGGGGTGCGTTTTTCCTAATAACTCATTCTCTGCAATCGTATTTATAATTTAAGAATACATTAATTTATATATTTTTGTTAAGAATTCGTAGACCGGCAAAGTAAGGGTTAAAAATAAAAATAAATCATCCTCATATATGGTCATATCTGATCAAAAATTAAAACATATTAACCGTATATGGAATAATATATGAATTCATATATGGAGATATATGGCATATATGAACTAATATATGAACCAATATATGCAATATATTTTCATATATCATCATATATGGTGTCATACATATCCATATATGAACTTTTCATTTAAATGTATTTACCCATATATGCTCCCATACATGACATATATGTTCATATATGCTCATATATGGAACCATATATGCTCATACATGAAACCATATCTGGCAATATATGATCATATATGAACTTTTTCACCTGGGTGTAATCGTTGTAGCCTGAAATATATCTAAGCTTATGTTTCTTCATCTATGTGTTCTATATTGTTCTTTATTATAACACCGCAGCCTCCACGAGCAGTATTTTTTAGATGTACAGTTGGTATAACTTGAAGTGTCTAAAATTGATATGTGATAATTTGGTTAAATGTGTTTCTGATATAAGGCAAACGTCCATTTTTTCTGTATTGAGAACAAGTTCAAGTTCCCTTTTGTGTTTAAGTACACCGTTCGCGTTCCATTGCATACTTCGTAAACTGTGAGCCAAATTGTATGGTATTCGTAGAACAAGTAGTTTTAATAGTCCAATAACATTTAAAAAATATATGGTTTATTCCATGGCATACTTACCAAAATCCAAATTTCAAATTCTGATTTATTATATTTCGGGCACATCAAATATGATCGTGTCAAACTTTGCAGATATTTGAATCAATCAAATATTTATTCGGACATAAAACTTTACTGGTAAATCGAAAAAAATTTAAAACGATAACAATTAGTAAGTTGGTAACAGGGTTAGCAGGGAATACTATTATCGATTAAAAACTTTCAAATTTCTACCGTTGCCCTTTTAATATAGCTTCTGAATTAATATAAAAATTGTTATCCTTAAAATACCGTTACCCAAGAAGTTGAAATGACGTTATAGGTAAGATACCGTTACCATTATTTATAGTTTTCTGCTTTTTTAATTACACGTGGTTATTTAGTTTTAGCATACATTTTGTTGACAAATTGGTTTTGTTTTACGAATTTGCTGGGTACCTTTAACTATAATATAATGTTACCTTTCGATAGATTTAGAAATTTATTTTTTTATTAAATTGCCAACAAATCATTCAAATAAGGCATATTTCTGATGGAATTCATTTAATAATTTGTTTGTTTTGTATCGGTATTTAAGGGCTAATGGTATTTAAGATATTTCGGTAACGGTATTTTATCTATCATCTATTCCGGAACTATATTTTAAGAGTATCGATATTTCATTTATTTTAGTATAGGTATTTTAAAGATAATGGTATTTCAATTATTTGGGTAACGGTATTTAAGAATAACAACGGAATATTGGTTACGACATGTTAACAGTAACGGTAACAGTAATTAAAAGTGTTTTTTTATGGATAACGGTATTTAACAGTATTACCTACTTGCATTGAAAGTTGTATTGTCGTGCAATTTTTGTTGTTTTTAATTTATTATCTAGAATCGATTAAAATATTAAAACACATAATGTGCCCAAAATATAATAAATTGAAATTTTGATTTTAGTATGGTTGCCATCGAATAAACCATATATTTTTCATATGTTATTGAATTATTGAAACTACTTATAATACCACACTGAAATGAATTTATAAATTAATACTCAGGAGCCGTTTGAATAAAAGATATGACATAAATTTCCACTTTCACGGCTTACAACATCATGACGTGGGTTAATATGACTAAAAACTTTGTCATTTTATTTTGTATAAAAATGCTTATACAGCATTTTTCTATAAAACCACTAGTTAAGATTTATAACAGATACCGAACAATGCGCGGGGAGCGGTAAAAATAAAGGTTTTGCACATATGGGTGGTCTAATAAACATAATAATAAAAACAAAATTGTCTCACTGTCTTAGCACAAGACAATAGCATTCAATGATCACACACCATGCCTTAACAAATTAAAAACAATTGAACAGTGGTGCGAGACTAAAGAAAAATTTCTGCAAAAATTAGGATCTATACAAAAAAGTCTTATTTTTCAGCGAGTTGTGATCAAAACCGTTTACTTGTGTTAAAAAAGAATACAAAATTATATGCGCGTTAAAAGACGATTTAACATTTCATCTTCTACTAATATATGGAGATGTCCTCATATATTACGTCATGATGGTTTACAATAGAAGATTCTAATGAATGCTAAAGAAAAACAAAAGACTTAAGCAACAAACGTTTTACGAATATTCTTTAACTTATTTTACACTTTCGTTGCTTTATAGCAACACCTACTTCTAAGGTCCGATAATTTTGGATAGAGTTAGATATAAGAACGCATTTAAAAGTATGTTAACATTTGAGGACTTTATTATATAAATAATTAAAAAAAATTATAACTATTTGTCATATAATTAATTGAAAACAAAATTGTCGACATTTATTAGCACTTTTTCGAAAAATTGTAAATTTATAGAAAGAATACCGGTGTTATAAAAGTTATATGCTGTTTTGGTTAAGGACTTATGACCCTGTTGTGCAGTTTGTACTATTTATGTAAAATTAAAAGATCAGATCAAACAAATTTCCAATCTTCTAAAAACTGTAATATTAAGAATATTATTTCCTTTTCTTGTTTAATACAAAAAATTTTGTTATTTTCCGCCAACAAACAAAACAATTTTAAAAATTGATTCGCCAGTGTTACCATATTACAGTTTGAAAATTTATCTAAAAACACCAATATTTTAAAAAAATTCTCAAAAACCATGAAAATCTTTTAGATCAAAATGTGTAGCGCGATTTGATAGATATTTGCTTTAATAACAAATAAAAATTATAATTTAAAAAAAATTTTAACCCGTTAAGTACATAGAAAGCGTAACAATTTTAATTCAAATTGCGCATACCACCGCTGGAGGGTGCAATAAGTGAACAACAAGAATTTCATATATAGTTTATTGAGACGCCAGTACGTCTTTCTACCAAATTTTCTCAAAACTTCCTAAAAGATCGATGAATGGTATAAAATTAATTAAAGCCATATCATTTATTTTGGATATGAATGCACTAATTCTTCAATTTTAAACACTGTGCAATGTGGTAAATTTGTTTAATACAAATCACAAATGTTATAAAGTTAATGTTAAATGATAAACATAATAACGAAGCCACACACAATTCATAATAATAAAAAAATACACATTTTATTATAGAGTTATAAATCATGTATAGTCCACTAAAAAACGCTGCTTAAATGCAAGCAGGTTTGTAAGGGATTAAGCCGAAAAGAGTCCCTTACAAACCTGTTACATATGACATGATTTCTATATGGCTAATTCCCACTTGGAAGCATTACTTTTGGGCTAGATAAGCGCGGATTTCAGAGCAAAAAAAAAGATACACTTTTTTTAGCTGCCCAATCGCACGTTTAAGGGTGAGAGAATAGGGTTAAAAATTCTTTTGTTTTTGTATGAAAACTTGTCTTTAATTTACGAAAACTAGATTTATTTGTACGCAGGATTAAAGTACTTAAGTACTCAAAAATGTTGATACCCATATTGCCTATATAGTGGACCCAGAGTTGCCACATTTTAGAATAATTTGAAATATAGAGGAAAATAGCTCTTCGGCTGAAGTCGCATAAAAACCGAACGGCTTTGAATATCGGAAAAGGCTCAGACACCCACTCAATTAAATTAAATAGGCATTGCTATGTCTTTAGTTATTTTTAATAGAACGAAATAAACCAAAATAAAACTTAAAATGTGGTAATTTTTGACACCACTTAGTAACGCCTAAACATGAGATTGGGCAGCTAAAAAAAACACGGGTCCCTTAAATTTTTATTTTCTGCAACATATCCGAAGTTCATTAAGATCTGCTGGTCCGGATTGGAATACCTCCCTTGTTAGTTCAATGCAAATTAAAATCGACTTGTTGAAATTAACAAAAAAATTTGATTGAGCATAGTTGATTGAAAAAACTTAGTACAACCTTTAACTTCAGTTAATTTATTTTGCTGAAACTTAAAATCTATTTCTTTCGTGAATGTTTAAAATGTATATAAAAATGTCAGGACTCTCACATCGTTAACATAATGCCGTTGAATAAAAAATCTGGAAATGAACAAAATATTTTATTAATAATTTTAAGAACAAAACATAATAATTCCAATTACCTTCATGCATGTATGTATATGTATGTATGTATGACGCAATTTTACAATTTTCAAATGAAGATAATTCTAAAATACAAAAATAAAATATTCAAAATATTGCTAAATATCATAAAAACTATAAAGCAACAACCTGAGACGGGCATTTATTGCTTTTTACAGTCGAACCAAAGCGTGATATATATTTAATTTTTGAATGCATCCTCAAATTATCACAATATTGGTTTGTACAGCATCACCAAAGCGTATTTGCTTTTTGCTTGCATCTTCAGTTTTCAAATTTATTAACAATATCATTCATTTAGTAATTTTTAATATTCACAATTTTCATGTGCACATACATGCGTGCCTTTGTTTGATGTGTAGTATACAAAAGTAAAAATTAAATGAACGAAATTAATCTCGTCTGCATTTTTTGTAAGTCTTATAATAGTTGTGCTTGTTTGTGTCTTTTCTTTTTTCTCTACTTCGTACATACAAGCTGCAACATCTATATCTAGTAGTTTTACTTGTTTTCCATGCTATTAATGTATTTATTAGCACAATTTTTATAAGCAAAGAAAATTAGTTAAACATTAGTTCAAAATTAGTTTTTTTGGTAAAAGCGTTTAACTAAAACTTTAGCTAAAAACGCAATGTCAGCAAAAAAATTGCTGAAAGTTTGTTAACTATTTTAAATAGACTTTTAACAACATTTTCAACTAAATTTTTTTGAGTGTAAGTACACAAAGTATTTGGCTGAATGTAGGTCTATAGTTTTTAATATATCTATTAGCTATAGTTAATATAATATTTATGCTGCTGAACTTGGACTACTTCTGTTATGGCTAGGAAATATATGTTAACTATACAGTGGACGAAAAAGTTATAAGTTCACCCATGATGTTGTGAATTTTTTTCAAAATATTTGCAACATTTAAAAGTTTTTGCTATCATTTAAAAATTACAATAATATTAGTTGATACCAAACCCTTTTCGATCCATTTGCTGCAGTTCTTACTGCATTTTTAGTCATTTTTAAAAATTATTCATTGTTTGCCAGCGAAATAAATAAATTGTCCGCCATCTAACGTTTTTTTTCAACTAGTGCTTATTTCGTGAATGGTAACACTTAGCTCGTGTCTGATTTGACAGATAATTAGTTTTATCCTTCCGCTGAACGAATATGGTCCGTATGTTCGTTATCTTGTGAAAAAAGTGAAAGAAACTGGCATCCTCATCGATAAACCAAAGCGTGGAAAGCCAAAAACAGTGCGTACACCCGAGAATATTGCTGCTGTGGCAGAAAGTGTGCGTGAAGTGCCATCAACATCAATTCACCGTCGTTCTCAACAATTGAACATTTCGGAGACATCATTGAGACGAATTTTGCATAAAGACCTTGGTATGACGCCATACAAAGTCCAATTGGTTCAGGAGTTCAAAAAAAAAAAGTTATTTGGCGGACCCTTTATAAGTTCAGTGATGTTAAACTCAGTTTTTCGGCAAAATACTAAGCACTTTTTTAATTTTCCTCATTCGAGCATTTTAAAACTCCATTTCACTAATTTTATGTACAATTTTGCTTTGCAGCTTTCTTTTACAAACGAAAATATGAAATTTATTTAAAAAAGTCGTAAATGGACGTTTTTAATACAATTTTTGGAAAATTCAGCGCTAAAAGTATTTTGATGAATTGATCCATATAATTAACAAATATTTACTTTCCAATTATAAAAAAATAATGAAAAGCAATTTGTGCTCTGGTATGACACTTTACAAACATTAAGACTCCAACGATACCTCCCCAGCAAAACTTTGGTAATGGGTGCGATAAAGTAATGCATTACCCTGTAATGTGACTCCTTACCTGTATCATTATTTTCCAACAAGAAGTAATGAGTTACCGATAATTGAACACTCATGGATTACCTTGTAATGACCCCTCATTACATTTTACATTACTTCAAAACAAAAATAATAACTTACCGATCATCAATTACATAATGCATCAATTATAAACTTAAAGTAATTATAAATATATATTTTTGAAAATCTATTTATTACTTTGTGATTTTTTGTAAGCATAATGGTAAGGTGTATATTTTTGATATCACGAACGAAAACACGAAGCACAACAACTCATCTACATTTTAAACAATAAAATATTGTATGTATCGATAGCTCAGTTGGTAGAGTTCTCGCCTAACTAATTGTTAAATACCAGAGACCCCAGGTTCGAATCCCAGCATGACCATGTATTTATTTAATAAAAAAAAGTTATTTATTTAATTAAAAAAAATATCTGTTAAAAAAAGTTTTTATGAATTTTTTTTTATGAAAATCTATTTATAGACACATTACTTTTTCCCACCATGTAACCATATAAGTAACCAGTTACTTTACCCACTACAATGTAATGAGTTACTTTGAGGCTCACCGCCTGTATAATTCATCAGTGAAGTAACGTGTAAAGTAATGCATGAAGCCCTATGGCGATACATTACTGTACCCATGATTTGGTAATGTGTGGTTTTGCTGGATCTTTGACGAAAATCGATCATAATCTGGATGGAAAATATTTTTTTTTTGTTAAATTTAGGACCATCATGGACTTTAACCAAGACTCATCGAAATATGTGTAACAAATTTCACTTGGCTAGGATGAATTTCTTTCAAGGAAAAGAATTGTGAAATTTGCTTTATCCAGGGAGTTTTAAATTGTAAAATTGGAAAAAAGTTGTAAAATACTCCAGTAAGGAAAACGTAAAAAAAAATTAAATATTTTATCGAAAAACTGAGTTCAACATGGCTGAACTTATATTTATTTCGCTGTCGAACAAACAATGAATAATTTTTAAAAATTATAAAAAATATAGCGAAAACTGTAACAAATGGGTCGAAAGGGATTGGTATCTACGGGTATTAATTTCACACTCAAGGAACTTCTACTTCAAAAATATGTAGTTGTTTGGGTTGTAATACAGTTTCATTATTTTTAATGTAAATGTAAGTCATTTGTAGAACAAATAAAATTTTTAACTAACCTTGTAGTTCATTTAAAAAAACAACTCACATCAAATGACTGTTTTATGATTTTACATTCATTTTTTACAGTTGTTTTTTGTCATTTTAAAAAATAAAAAAAAATAAATGTTTGTTTATTTTTTACTACCATGTGGTTCATTTTTACTACAATTGTTAGTCATTTTTTGAACATTAAAAAATGAATGACAATGTTAGTTGAATTTAATGAAATGTAAGTCGTCCTTTTTTTAAATGAAATTTCATTTGTTTTTTACTACAATTGCTGTCGTCTTTACCAACATAATTTCCTAAGTGCACTTTTATGTAGTATAAAAAAGTTTTAAATGTTGCAAATATTTTGGAAAAAAATCACATTTTCATAGGTGAACTTATAATTATTTCGTTCACTGTATTACTATTTACAAACAAACATATTTTTGTTGCAAAAATATGAAATGTTAATAAAAAAAACATTGTTTAATTTTAACAAATTACTATATTAACATTACAGTAATTTGTACAATAGTTTATTAAATAAAATAATAATAATAGAATTAATAATAATAATAACTTAGGCTTATATAGTTATTGTTAGGGCTCGGAAGTTTATGTAAATATATGTTCATTGTGGTTAGCTGGAGGACAAAGTTAACGATATATTTTTGCGAATTAACAAATTTGAAACAATATGTAACCGATTTGTCAATTCATGTTTGTGCTTATTTTGCTATAAATACATATATTTGCATATTTTGCTATAAATGCATATTTTGGCATTTTTGTTGCATATTTTGATATAAATGCATATATTTGCATATTTTTAATTAAAATGCATGTTTCCAAGTACATTTTTTAAAATCAGCTTTTTTTTACAAAATGTATGCACTATTTTATAATTTTTTTCTCCTTTAAATTAATAAATATTTATTTGATTAATATTTTTTATCGCTAAGACAAAAACAGAAAAATGCAATTACTAACTTTCGGACGATGATTAAAGCTAATTTTTAAGTTTTTAACATCTTTCTGAAACAAAAATTTTTTAATTATTAATAATTGTGTTAATAATTTTGAAAATGTTGAAACAGAATTAATAATAAATGCATGTTTTACGATTTTTAATGCATATTTTATGTACACAAAACACGATTATAAATGCATTAACTTCCGAGCCCTAGTTAATATATATTATAAATATGCTAAATTTAATTTTTTTTTGATAAATAATCGCAGAGTTAAAAAATTAACTACTTTTGCCAGTCAAAATAGTTATATCTTAATAACGGTTTACGATGATATACCTTACGAAACCCGTTATTTTGAATAGGTCTTATATTTACAAAATGTTTGCCCCGATCATCTAATATATTCCAAAATTTTGGTAACTGGAAAAAAAAAATAAAACTCAATTAAAGTTTAGTTCAAATTAATAGTTAACACTAATTAACAAATTTGAAAATTACAAATTTTTTATGAAGTATTTTTTGAAATATTTATATTCTTTTTTTTAGTCTTAATTTTAGTTTTTGAGTTATTTGACTACAGGTATGGAAATAAATATATGGTACAAGTGTTTGTTTCGAATATTTTTTTTTATTCAATTATAGGGAAGGAACTGCAAGCAGGCTTGTAAGATAGTAAGCCAAAAAGAATCCCTTACAATCCGGCTTATAAATGTATGCCATGCTTTTTATATGACGAATTCCCACTTGGAAGCATTACTTTTGGGCAAAATAACCGCGGCTTTTAGCACTTATTAAAATCCGTGATTTCATGACTTTCAATAAAATCATATTTAATGTCTTCATTATTACGATTAAAAGTAATAATATGAACATTATATTATTTATTTTACAAAAATTCTACAGATATTAATTTGTTGCTAAAATTTTAATCATATTAGTATAATAATTTTATTTTTTTCCGCACCACGTGCTAGCTCTTCAGAAACAGTCAAATGACTGACAATGACTAATTATGTTTATAATATACTTCAAACACAGTCGATAATCTCTCGGGGAAACTGGTACAGATCGTTTATAATGCACGATATGAAACTTTCTGCATTACAACCTGCATCCTTGTAAGGGATCTGTATTAGCCAGTTTTTTTTTAATTGAGAACAACGCAAAATTAAACGCGAGGTGAAATTCGAGTCACCACGTGCATTTTCTAGTTTACGCGGTTAACGCAGTTGAATAGTTAAGTAAATTTAAAGTTCGAAAACTTTTCCTTAAATTTTTGAACAATTTTTTCATATTCTAAAAATATACTTAAACTATTGAGATACTAAGAATATATATGTACAAGGAAATGAAATAACGAATGAACTAGTCAGAAAGACTTTCCAAAATGTAGGCTGAAGTGTGCGAAGTAACAATTTGATAATAAAATAAGTTACGCATACAATTTTTTGCTCATTTGTCTTTTTTAACACAATGACGATTATACATAAACCCAATGGGAATTAAATAAGTACTTTTTTTTGATAAAATTTTTTTTTTTTTTTTCGCAAAAAGTACTTTTTTAATGAAGAAATTTTTTTTTTAATACTTTATTCCGGGGAAGGTACTTTTTTGGAAACAGTACTTTTATTTAAATAAAAAGTACTTAATTTTGGAAAAAGATTTTTGTTTTAAAAAAAAACTTTCTCCGGTTTCCATACTTTGTGTACTTATTCTAGGTACTTTTTACGTAAAAGGTATTTAAAAAAAACTTGTGGGAAATTATAAAAATTATAACATTCAAAAATGTTTTACTTTTAAATTTTAAAAAATTTTATTTTTCGATCTTTTATCATAAATTATGATGTGATCAAGATTATTCAAGATCAAGATCATTTGCTTTTTGTTAAACAAAAAACCGTGCAATGTTTATTTATTAATTAAAAAATTTCTTCATCCGCTAATTTAATGCAGACTTTATCTACTGACAGATCCTTACATGTTTCATTTCGCGTAATGAACTGAAGGAACGTAAGGAACTGAACTTTTAATTGGTGTACCAAACTTACATAATATATACCGGCTGCTACTATTTCTTTGACATAGAAACTAGTAGCGTTACGAGATTCCTTCACCAAATGAAAATAATTATCATAACATTTTTTGCTTGTTTATTTATATACAAAAATTATTCGATGCAGTTGATGGCTTCTCAGTATGAGGTAATAGTAAGTATTTTACTGGTTTTGACCCTTAATAAAAATTAGGTTCTACAGTAAGCCTAAATTTTTTTTTTATGAATTATTTTTAACATTATATAGTTTTTGTGCTCAATGGATGAACAGAAAAATAATATTCTGTCCTTATTAATATTATAAAAATGACTGTTGGTTTGTTTGTTTGTTTGTGTGAGCATCACGTCCAAACGCCTGAACCGATTTTATTCAAATTTGACACATAGATAGTGGGCGATCTGGAAGGAACAATAGGCTATATGAAATTTTTATATGATGGGCCTGGCACTTTTACGCCCACTTTTTCACTATTTTCGATATGGCTTTACCGATGCAATTGATATTTGGTACCCAGAAAGAGATGTCACAGATAAGCACTTTAAGTTATATCAAATTTAGATATTGTGGGCGTAGCACTTTTACGCCCACATCTTCACTATCTTCTATATGGCTGAACAGATTTTATTGAAATTTGGTACACAGATATTGGGATGACTCATAAGCACTATTTGCTATAATAGATTAAGACTTGGTGGGCGTGGCAGTTTTACGCCCACTTTTTGTTATCTTTTATATGGCTTAAAGGATTTTATTAAATTTTGGTACACAGATAGTGGGCAAAATGAAAAGTTATCCATCATCCCAAAAACTAGGTCTAAGGCACGCTAACAACGTAGCGAGCAACGCCCGCTAGTATGAAATACTAATATGGTATAAAATGGCACAAAGTTAAAACTAACTTTAAATTTCGAAAAATTTATGAAAATTTATAGAAAACTAATTTACAACCAAATTTAAGGGCTTTGCCATACCAGACTTGGGCGATTTCCATTACAATTAAATTACTTGTAATTAGTAATTGCCTTTTTTTAATTATTAGGCGTATGTTTGTGAATTTTCTAAAAATCGTTAATTTTATAATTTTTAACCAGTATTAAGAAGTTAGATTTAACAAAAGCTAAAAGAAAATGATTTGGTAATAATTGCACATTTACTTACTCGTAAAATTTTCAGCCGAAAATATTAATAAAAATCTTATCTAAAAGTCAGTGCGGCTCTTATAGTCGCTTTAACTGAAGGGACATTTAGATGAAATCTAAAATGGTACATCATTAGTTCCATTAGAAATCGCCACAAAACTGACCAAGGGTGTTCGGATTTTCCTAAAATTGTATTTCCCCGCTTTTCGATTTTTGAAAACTCGTGAGTTTATTCAAGTTTTTAATTTTTAAAATTTTTTTTAAAATTAAAACAAGTTGTGAATTTTGTAGAGCCATAGCTTGTCAAGTAGATAGACTATTTTAAAAACTTAAAAAGTTTCGGAAAGCTGCAGTTTTCTACTTTTACCATTTGTACTCTGGAAATAACCGCTTCTTTCTCAACCTGCATTTGTACTGAAAATGCTAATTTTGAATGCATTTTGGAAATTCAATTATTTTATTAATTATGGACTACTATGAAATTGTTTAAAAAAATTATATAAATGTATTTCTCAAGATTTGTATTAACTCAAAGAACTTCTTAAGATTAAAAACGCTGTAAACGCTTCATTGTCGGAATGATTTATTAGTTTTATTTTTTCATAAATTTTTCATGTCGTACAAAAACATTTTTTTGCAAATATTTTACCTCAAGGTGTTGTAAATTTTTGAAGTTACTAAAAAAATTAAATTAAAAAATAAAAAATATTTCAGAAACTAATCCAAAAAACAAAAATTCACTGCGATTTTCTGTTTTAAGAGGCCTATATACATAATAATAAAACAAGTACATGCATTAAATTTTGTTTAACAAAAAATTTTTTTTATATCCTCCACCGTGTATATGTTACAAATGAAACGAACAAAAAAATAATAATACGAGTAATAATAACAAATTAGTATATTTCTATTATATATTTTGATGCGTTACAAAAGGAATGACAAACTTATATATGACTGAAACCATATAAAATTAACCACTCTATTTCCTCCACCCCTTCTAATTTCAACCAAACTTGCTATTGAAGATGTACGTCATATAACAATAACCTTGACCAAATTTAAGACAGTGGTGTTGAAATATCGCGTTTCCAAAATATGTAAAATATTCGAAAATTTAAAAAAAAGTAGTCGTACATAATACTCCGTATCCTTTTAACAGCTTAAGCTACGAGAGTCATTGATACCAAAGAGTATATACAAATAGAGAAGCCACCTACCGTACACAGCGTTTTTTATGCTTGCAATCTGAACTCAGGCGAGGAAACGAAAACATTTTTTTTTTACATTATAGAAAAATTGCAACATGTTGATGCAAAATTGTTGCTTAAAACATTTTATTTTGCTCGTATTTTGTTATTTTCTATTAAAATTTAATGTATTTTAATTTTGAGGTTGATATAATTTTTATTAAAAATAAAAATTGTGTTTTTTCCACCTTAAATTGTGCAATGAAAATGAAAATTATGAAAGTTCGAGGCCATACTCTATATTTCTTAATTAGGATATTGTCCTAACAAATAATCTATAGAGTTTTTTGTTTTCAAATTTATTATTTGACCCTTTCAGAATGTGTTGATAGATCTATTTCGGAAATTTTCTAGATTCCCATTATTTGAAGACGTTTTGAAAACTGTAACAATCCCATGCCAAACATCAAACAGTCACATAAATTAGTTAACTCACTACATGAGAACTAATATATGAGCTTGAAGTTAAAGATTATAACCATTGATAAAAAAATTAATTGAAAACTGGTTTATAAACTAAACAAAATATAAAAAGGAGGAAAAACACTAAAACGTATATTGAATATCCACCAGAGGTGGACCGTGCACATAACAAACAAGTTTTCAATTTATTTTTGATCAATGGTGATAATATTTAACTTTGAGCTCATATATTAGTTCTCATGTAGTGAGTAAACTAGTTTATATGAATGTTTGATGTTTGGCATTGGATTGTTACCGCTTTCAAAACGTGTTCTGATGATGGGAACCTAGAAAATTCCCGAAATAGATCTATCTACACATTCCTGAAAGGGTCAAATAATAAATTTGAAAACAAAAGAACTCTATAGATTATTTGTTAGGACAATATACAAATAAAGAAATATAGAGTATGGCCTCGAACTTGAATTATTTTCATTTTTATTATTTTAATTTCGTCTTGATTATTTTATTGTTTTAATTTTAAATAGAGAAACCTTTTATTAAATTATTATTCAAAAACATAATAAAAATTAATTAAATTTTTGCAACATGTTTTCATTTGCTCGGTGCTAGTTTACGAGTATATAAAAAGAGGGCAGATTTAGAGAGAGACTAAAGGCACAGTTAGTCTGGACGTTCCGTGCCGTGACGAATCAGCTGTTTTGTTGTTGGTTTATTGATAGTGCCTTTTTCAAAAAAGCACATCACATAAACCAATAACGAAACAGCTGATTCGTCACGGCACGGAAAGGCAAGAGAGATATGGACAGCTGTGTGCAACATCTTTAGTAAAACTTTTATTTTTTAAATAACAAATTTTTTTTATGCAAATCTTTTTTCTACTATATTTAGTATATTTTTTCAGCTCCAGTTTGGGATTTGGCAACAGAAAAGTGGAATAATTTGTAATTAATATTTGAGACTTTTAAAAAACCAGTTTTCCTTAAATAACTTCAAAGAATTATTTTATTTAAGGCACGACAACAGCTTTAAAATCCTATTTTTTCATATTTTAAAACAAGATATTTTCATCGCCCAGACCTGATTGATGACATATTTATATTACACTTACCTTCCGTACCAAGTTTGGTTAAAATTGAAGTTGGCAGAGGTCGAAAATTTGATATTTTTTGATGCTTTTATATGGAACCCTCAACACTTATGGTAGAGGGTATAAAAATAGTCGCATGTTTGTAGCATTTTTGCTGTAAATTTGTGTAATTTGATAATATTACCTCTGTATATGAAATGGGTACAACTTCTGAAAATATTATCCAAGTTACGGCTTCAGAACAAGGTGGTGTTGTTAACGAGCCTTGATAAGTATAAAAGTCTTCTCTATTTATATTACCCAACAAAGAACCTAAAGTAAAGAATTCCATGGGCATAGTAGAGCTATTAAAACTTCGTATATATTCTAAATTATCATAAATGACACTTAGACCTGGATAATATATATTTTCATCCTGGAATAAAGTATAAAATAAATAAAAATAAAAAATGTTGTTTGCTTTTAATTATAAATTTAATTTACCTTAAAAACTTTAAATAATACTGCTACCACGGCCATACCATCTTCAAAATGTATGGCAGTTTTAACATTTGGATATTTTATATTTCTGTGGACTATATGCATTTCTATATCATATTTACGACCATTAAGTACGTGTTCTGAACCTTTTCGTTGAGGTGAACCCCAATGAAAATGTACTTGTTCCACTTCGTAAATATCTTCTAAAAAGCCACCGGTTATAAATGGTTTATCCCCCAGTACTGTGGTTGGGACCTTAAATTCCACTTGAAAAAAATATTTAAACGAATTTATTTAATTCTTAAATATACATCGGCCATTCCACGATAGATCGGCTAAAACCTGACCTTGGGTCTTTCGATTTAAATTGTATTTAGCACGCAGAAACTCTACGGATCCACTTAAAGATTGACGTTTTCATTTCTCGAAATACGAAAAAACATGGTTTTATTCGCAATCGTCTTTTTTTGAAAACTAGAAAATATGCAAAAACTGTGTCAGTTAGAACATTCGTAGTTTTTTTGATATTTATCGAATCATTATCATTTTAAATGCACTGAAATCGTACACTCCTCCACTTTTATACTGCGGCTTCAAAAATATCTAATTTTTGACAAAATGATACACTCCCGATTAAAAAAAAAATTAATATGATGCAACAAAGAAATGTATCAAATTTATATCTAACCTTATAACATTTTGACCAGAAAATGTTGGATCGTATTGTATATAAATGGATTATATTACATTGAGTTGGATATAATTTGATACGATTCCATACAGTGAAAATAAATTTGTTAAATTGAATACAGTTCTTGTCCCCAATCATGTTCAATCACATTTTACCTGCGTACGTGCCGGTAAAAATATATTGTATATTCTTAACAACCAAACATTTGTATGTCAAACTAATATTTTGGGATATTAATTTAAGATAATTTCAATAGATATCTTCAAATAATTTGGTTGCCCAATTTGGTTGCAAAACAACCAAAATGTTCCGTTTACGTACCGCTTCCGGAATGGCCAAAACGGAATCCGAATTTGTTTACGTACCGTTTTCTGGATAAGTATACGAACCAGAAAACGTACATTAAGGAACATCGAATCTGATTCGAAGTCGTTGAAAGTCCGTCAATGACTGACCGTTGTGTAGTGTGAAAAACGGAGTTCTGTCCTTATGAAACGAACCGTTAAGGTGCCAATAACGGACTGTAAAACGGATCAGTATCCGGAACGTAACACGTTTGTATTAAATAAAAAAAACAGGTACAAGAAAATTTATATAGTATTTTTATTTATCCTTCTTTTACATTAATATTTTTTAATATTATATATTTATTTTGTTTCTTCAGATTTACAAATATGAGCATAAATTTAATAAAATAATCGTTTTCGGTTCGATTCATCAATATCCGCGATATCATGAAACAATTTTGACCCATTTAAAAATTCAATAACTGCATGCAAAAAAAAAATATATTATTTTAGGTTTAATTGATTTGAATTTTCGCACACATTCTGCAACATTACCATGATTTTCAAAGTAATGTCGCAATATTTCCCAGCGTTGTTCAAGCGTATACACAACCATATTCGTTCAGCGGAAGGATAAAACTAATTATCTGTCAAATCAGACATGAGCTAAGTGTTACCATTAACGAAATAAGCACTAGTTGAAAAAAAAAAACGTTAGATGGCGGACCCTTTATAATATATATAAATAACAAATATATATTTTTTTATATATACTTCTCACGTGCTTCTCGAAAAAAGTCGAGCTCTGCCCAATTCAATACCCAACATTTTCTCTTTAAACTGAGTCGAATAGCAATATTTTCTGCAAAAAATGTATCGAGTTGCAACATTTTCTTGAAAGCTTTTTCTTGGGAGGTTGCCATATTTTTGAAAAATAAACAAGGTGCACTTGCCAAAGTCGGTAAAAGTTACGACCTGTTTTTTTTTTATACCATAAAACCAATAACAAACCAAAGTACAATTAAATAAATATGCCAAATGCTTTTTAGTTCATTTTGTTTATAAAAAATAGCTTTCACTAAATTTTTTTTTAATAAAAATTGTGTTTCTATAGAATTTAAAAAAAAAATGTATAAAACATATTGATGCTATTAAACGTTTCCAAGTTAAAAAAAAACTGCAAAAAAGTTTTTTTAACACGAAAATGTAATAAAAAACCCAGCATTTACATGAAAATTGTTGAATATTTTGACTCAGATGTTGTTTAGCACATTATTTGTGTGGTAATTTAGCATATTTTTTTAGTATAATATATATTACTAGACAGAGAAAATTCGTTTTTTTTGTCGAACGATTCGTATGTGGAACAAACTTCCCGCAAAAGTCTTCCCTGTTACTTACAATTTAGAAAAATTTAAATCTAATATCCACAAACACTACTCCCTCTTTCCTCCCTCCCTTACCCTATTTTGCTGATCAATACAATGCACTGCATGAGTAGGGGCCATCCCCTGAGTAATGGTTAAAATTAAAAAAAAAAACCAAAACCAAAACCAGGGTTTCCATACTACTCAGTGTCGCCAAATCTGCTCTCTTTTTGTTTTTGTTTTGATTTTGATTTAATAAATTTTATAATTATTTCAAATATTAATTATAAAATCAGCAAGATAATATTAAAATATATTAATTTTTAATAGAAAGTATTTAATATATTTAAGCAAAATAAAAGTGACAATTTTGTATCAACATGCTGCAATAATTTTTTAGTGTAAAAACAATGTTTTCATTTGCTTTCCCGAGTTTGGTATTTTGTTGCTGAGAGGCGTGGGAAGTGTAGTCTCTCTATTTGAATATACTCTTTGACAAAACCAAAATATCTCTTAAAAACCAGTGTTTGTACTCTTTAGTTGGTTACTGAGTTGGGCAGAGCTGTGAAGGGAAATAAAGAGGTTGGGGTGAGTACCTCAGAGTAGTATAGAACTCCTCTGCTAATGCACAAAAATGCTTTGATCGATTGTGAAATGAGATGATAAATTGTGCAAAAATAGTAAAATATATTTTTCATATTTACTAAATTTTAAAATGTAGTGATAAGTCGCCCCTTTAATCGTCTATTGAACATGGGGTATCGAATATCAGAGTTTTTATAGAATGAAATATTAAACTTTTAAAACATAATATTTAAGAGGATTCCTATATTTTTCAAGTACACAAAAAAATATTAAAAATTAAATTTATAGTGTTTAAATGAGAGACATTTAAACGGCACCTTAACACTAAATTTTGAAATTTAATTTTTTTAATTTTGTTGTTTTTTCTATGGAAACATAATGCAAGCTTTTTTTAATAATTCATTAATAATATATAAACCACGGGGCACAAATAAGAGAAAGTGTTCTTTTATAGTAGAAAAAAAGTAGACGAGAGTACGTACCATTCTAATGCACACACACTTTTTGCATATTTCTCATTTTTTAAAAAAAAAAAACTGAATCAAAAACTAAATTGAAAAACTAAAAACGACAATCTTTAAGTTTCTGAATGCAAAATTTAATTCAAATCGGAAGATCCAAGATAACAAAAATTCCTTTTTTTTGCCGGTCTTCAGTGGAATGTACTATATTTTGTTATAGGAAATTCAATACCTGAATGGCCATTATTACGTAGTTGTATAAGTTCCGACATGGGAGCATCATATAAGCCAAATAATATCGGTGGTATTATAACATCTATGGCCTGTTGTGTGAATAATAAAAATTAAAAATAACTATATTTGAAAACCCAAATCTCTCAAAAATACAATCCATAAATCTTTCAATATTAACACATTTTTTATAGCCCATTATTTTTTCACTGGTTTCACCATGAGCAGTTTAGTTTTAGTTTAATTCACGTAGATACCCAGAAAATTTTGCAAGCCAATTTTGGGGATGTGGGGAATTTCAAACATTTTCAACATCGGCTGAAACTGAGGTAGACAATACTTAAAAACTTAAATAAGCAACGTTTTAGAATGGAAATTATAGCCATTTTAAAATCAAAAAATCAAAAAATTTCTTGAAATTATATAAGTTTTTAACCTTCAGATTCAAACCAATACAAGATAGAGTCACTAGATTTGAGAGATATATTCTCTACATAAATAATTTTCTGTTTATTTTCATATTGCTGATTATTGGACAGTTCTATGACGGTATTCACGTCAAACCAAAATTTTTCGATTTTTTAATTTTCGCAGTCTTTTTCGTAGGGTTTGTATGCCGTTAAATACAATTGCATTTCGAGGACGGTATTTAAAAAAAAATATAATTTGTCAAGTTGATGCCAGCGCACCAATAACGTTATACGAATATCACAAACTTATAAGGAATTGTCAAACATTAGAAATTGGCGCACATTTTTAACTCACATAAATTTATAAATTCATAAAGCAAAAAATGTAAATCATTTGGAGGGGGGGGGTGGCAGTTCCCCTGGTACTTTAAACTTCAACAAAATTCAACCATACCATATATTATTAAAAGTAACATAGTATTTAGCAATACAAAATTATATATGAAATCATGCTAATTAATATACACCATCTACGGTAATATTAATCGACATAGATTTAGATATTATTATGTATAGGACCATCTCAAAAATTTTCGAAAAACCTAATCGAAGATAAAATTATATACGATTATATGCGCCATAACATATATCCATATCAAACTATATAAAACAATATATATGTCTTTAAATAATGTTATATTAAAAATGATATGATTGTATATTATAGTTTTTACTCGGGTACAAACAAAGATTAATTTTGTCAAGAATTTCTTGTTTTAAATTTATTATTTTACAGACTCTAAAAGCAGCCACTCTGAATTTGGCATATATTATTATAAACAATTTGGCTTTTCTAATCAGCTAACTTAAAAACAAATAAAAAGTCCCAATTTTAAATTATATGTAGCAAGTTTTATAACACTATTCGACAAGTTTTCAGCATGGACTTCTACGGAGACCTTTTAAAATATTTTGGTCTTCTTAACGCGAATCTGAAGCCTGAAAAGTTCCATGCTAAATTTCTTTATGGGTTAATATTGCGTAGAAGTACTTCAAAATCTGTTGCTATTTAATATATTTCAGTTCCACATAAAATTATCTTTTATTTTAATACAGTCAAGAATTGTTCAACCATGTTCTAAGAATAGCGAAATGATCTCAAAAATTGGATTTATCCATTTAGTAGGTTCAAAAACATTAAAAAACAGTTTAACATTTTGAGCAGATGTTTTGTTTTATAAAATAAAAAAAAACACCCTCAACTCGAAAATTCGATTTGATGGAACACTTTTGACTTCAAACTTGGGTTAAGCAGACCAAAATACGTTTAAACTGTTTTAGTGGATGGATGTGAAAAAACCCGATTTTTGTTGCATAGTGTATTTATGTAATTTGACCTTGAATTATAAATTCAAATTTAAAAAAAAAACCAAAACCAGAGTAAAGACCGAAATATGCTTTTAGAATAAATTTATTTGTTAAAATTTATTTAGGTTTATGTGTTAGCCGATCCATCCGCGTTAATCATTTATTAGTAATGTAGCAAAAATTATGATGGCTTTTAAGTTTAAGTCAAATTAAAAATATTAAAACTACAGTTTGCTCGGATTTAATTAAAGTTACGCGAATTAAAAAAACTCTACATAAAGAAAACCGAGATTATTTTTAAAAAATACGAAGTTTTTGCCGCTTTTATGATATTTAATTGGGTTTAGGGTTACCTATTTGCAGGAAATCATATTAAACACAGTGGGCGAAATAATTATGAGTTCACCTATGAAAATGTGAATTTCTTCCAAAATATTTGCAATATTTTAAAGTGTTTGCTACCACATAAAAGTAACAATAATACCAGCAGATGCCAACCCCGTTTGATTTATTTGATGCAGTTTTTGCTGCATTTTTAATAATTGTGTATTCATTATTCGAGAGCGAAATAAATATAAGTTTAGTCATGTTAAACTCAGTTTTTCGACAAAATATTTTAATTTATTTTTTTTTTTTTGTTACGTTTACCTCCCTGGCGAATTTTATAACATCATTATATTTATTTTAAGTACAATTTTGTTGTGCGGAGTTCTTTCATAAAAAAAATATTCCCTTTCTTCAAATAAGTCATAAATCGATATTATTAATGCAAAAAAAAACAACCAAATTTTGTAAAATTCTGCGCTAAAAGTGTTTTTATGATTTGATCTATATAAATAATAAATATTTGCTTTTTAAATTATGAAGAAATATTCCAAAACGATCTGTGATCTCGTATGACATTTTACATACCTTTAGATTACAAAGCTGCTTTTTTGACGAAAATCGATCATAATCTGATATGTTTCAAATGTCTTATATACGAACGTATATATAACTCTACATTGTAAATATAGTAATATATAATTAGGTATATTAAGTACAATTGTATGTATATAAGACAATATTTAATAATATATTGCTATGTATACCCCCATATAAATATTTATGCTTTAACATATATGTAGATATCACTATATAACTTTATACATTGAAACATTTAATACAGTAAAACCCGGTTAAGACTGCTCCGAGGGACCAAAAAAATTAGTTCGTCTTAAGCGAGGTTCATATTAAGCGGGTTTTTTTTAACGATAAAAAATATAAATTTATTAAAACAAAAACAAGATTATTCAGATTTTTACATAAATAAAAGATAAAATTAGCATTTCATGCATTCACAATTAAAAAAATGTTTATTAAGCTATTGTGTACCTTTTGTATATTAGGTACTTCCTCCTCTATTTCGACTTCTTCATCACTTGACAAATTTTCAACATCGGGAGGATTAACAATTTCCAATATTTCTTAATCTGATTATGTATGTGACGTCAAAACATTAGCATCTATATCTAGAAAGTCATCCACGGATATGAAATTCATACTAGATCTATCAAATAAAACGGATAAAGAGTGTACTAAACATGGTAATTTGTATGAAAACGAGTTTTTGGGACTGCTTAAAACAGTTGGTAATAACCGAGGGTTCGTATTAACCGAGTTCGTATTAAAAGAAGTATTTTATATGAAACATCGTTACTTTTAAATTAGTTCGTATTAACCGAGGATTCGTCTTAACCGAGTTCGTCTTAAGCGAGTTTTACTGTAGTATAAAATTATATCTGAATATATATAAAATTGTTTACATCGTTGCTCTCAATTTATAAAACCTTGAGAAATAAGATTTAAAGTCAGTTTCAACAGGTGTCGAAAATTTTTGAAGTACAGTAAAACTCGCTTAAGAGGCACTCGGTTAAGACGAATCCTCGGTTAATACGAACTAATTTAAAAGTCCCGACGTTTTGGCAACAATTTTCATATAAAATACATCTTTTAATACGAACTCGGTTAATACGAACCCTCGGTTATTACCAACTGTTTTAAGCAGTCCCAAAAACTCGTTTTCATACAAATTACCATGTTTAGTACACTCTTTATCCGTTTTATTTGATAGATCTAGTATGAATTCCATATCCGTGGATGACTTTCTAGATATAGATGCTAATGTTTTGACGTCACATACATAATCAGATTAAGAAATATTGGAAATTGTTAATCCTCCCGATGTTGAAAATTTGTCAAGTGATGAAGAAGTCGAAATAGAGGAGGAAGTACCTAATATACAAAAGGTACACAATAGCTTAATAAACATTTTTTTAATTGTGAATGCATGAAATGCTAATTTTATCTTTTATTTATGTAAAAATCTGAATAATCTTGTTTTTGTTTTAATAAATTTATATTTTTTATCGTTAAAAAAAAACCGCTTAAGACGAACTAATTTTTTTGGTCTCTCCGAGTTCGTCTTAACCGGGTTTTACTGTAGTTCATATGACAATTTTGTTTGACTTTTTGCCAATTTTTTTTTTTTTTATTCGATTCTAAATATTTAATGGGATTTAAGTAGATCCAATTTAATCTCAAAATATCTTATTCGATTTACTAAAAAAAACTCTTGTTTGGATCTAATTAGATCTAAATTAATCTCATGGAGTTCTTTGGTATATATCAGGATCTTAATTATGTATTATTGAGATATATTGAGATCAACTTTTATCTGATTTAATCCGGCTGTTTATTTGAGGGATCTAATTGGATATTACTGAATTCCCAAATTTGAGATGAACTAGGTGAAGATTAAATGTCGATCTGTTCAAAATGGGATACGATTTTATATTTGCATTTTGAGATATATATATTTTTTTATCGGGATATTGTATTTTTTATATGAAGAATCTAGACGTAGTCTGATCTGTAACCTTCGTTGTGTATGTACCTGCCAGAAAGTGCCATTGGCTAACCGAGTAATTGTAATTAAATTACTGGCAGAACACTTGTTTAAGACTCTTTACCATTGTTTCCAAAAATTATTTTCACTTTTGGTTAAATGGATACGTCAATAAGCAAAACTGCCGTATTTGGAGTGATGATAATCCTCAAGTGTATTTTGAGACACCGTTACATCCAGAAAAACTGACTGTTTGGTGTGCTTTATGGGCAGGTGGAATCATTGGTCTGTTCTTCTTTAAAAACGATGATGGTCAGAAAGTTACAGCCAATGGTGACCGCTATAGAGCCATGATTACTGACTTTTTCGTTCATCAATTGAACAACTATGATGTGTAGGAGCTGTGGTTTAACAAGACGGCGCAACATGTCACACAGCTCGTGACACAATTGATTTATTGAAGGAAACGTTTGGTAACCGCATAGTTTCACGTTTCGCCGATAAGCCCGAAATGATTGAAAACTTTGAGGCCAACATTCGCCGCGTTATTGCCAATATACGTCCACAAATGCTGGAAAAAGTCATCGAAAGTTGGACCTCCAGATTAGACTACGTCCAAGACAGCCGTGGCGGTCATATGCCAGAAGTCATATTTAAATTTTAATGCCAGAAGATTATCTTTCGAATAAATTAAATTTCATGTCAATTTAAAAAAATCATCCATGTTTTATTCCATTTCAAACTTCTATACCTCTATAAAGAAACACCCTTTACATTGTATGTCAGTACATGTATGTGTGTTTGTTATACTACAATTTGTAAAAACAGAGAAGAGCCATGGTATGCTAATTGTTCAAAAATGTTTTAATTTTTGTATTAAAAATACAAAAATTGTTTTTTTCGGACTTTCTATATTTTCATATATGTAAGTATTTACTTAGTTAGAATAATATTCTACCTCAAGTCCAAAAATCTAATATTATTGATATTGTTTTTAAAAATTTTTATCTCTATTTAGCGATCTTAACATAAAAACTTTTGTTCAACGATTTTTAGTTATTAACACTTTTAACATGAAGTCACATTGATTGGGCCTTGAAGAGGTGGACATTACCGACGTCTAGAATTTTGAAGCCCCTAATGTAAATATTAAGAGATTTATATAATTCTAAATTTGTGTTTCTTGAGAAATTCGGCTTTTCACGTGCTTATATTAAATTCACTCACTTATTTACCTTATGAGTTGTTATAACAATTGGCGATTGTTTCTGACCTCCACATTGTGGAAATTCATTACTCCACTCCGTTGGATCATCGTAGTTAAAATGATCTAGAAATATAAGAGTTTTTTATTTCAGTTAAAATTCATTCATTTTTTATGATTGTCATAATTTTGTTTAACGTAAATAATGCAAAATAAAGGGTCCGCCAAATAACTTTTTTTTTTTTGAACTCCTGAACCAATTGTACTTTGTATGGCGTCATACCAAGGTCTTTATACAAAATTCGTCTCAATGATGTCTCCGAATTGTTCAATTGTTGAGAACGACGGGGAATTGATGTTGATGACGCTTCACGCACACTTTCTGCCACAGCAGCAATATTCTCGGATGTACGCACTGTTGTTTTTTTCTTTTCATGCTTTGGTTTATCGATGAGGATGCGAGTTTCTTTCACTTTTTTCACAAGATAACGAACATACGGACCATATTCGTTCAGCAGAATGATAAAACTAATTATCTGTCAAATCAGACATGAGCTAAGTGTTACCATTCACGAAATAAGCACTAGTTGAAAAAAAAAAACGTTAGATGGCGGACCCTTTATATATGTATGTAGAGTAATATTTTTTTTTTTTTTTTGTAAATGCCGCAGCAATTACATTTTATTGCAACATTTCTAAAGTAAAAAAAAAAATTAAATAATATTTTTCTATAAACAATTTTATGTTAGGTTTTGTTAAAGAGGATGGCACATAATAAAATGTGGCCACAAAACCATGTTGATGATCCAGAGTGCAAAGCAATTTGAAGTGGCGTCAAGCCTAGACTTTACGAGAAAAACAAAACTGTTTATCATGATACATTTTATTTACGTTTTCAAAAAAAAAAAAAAAAAAACTATATCATTTCAGCATATGGTGGTGTATTTTTATTGTTTTGTTTAATAGAGTTCAGACTTTATTTAACTTACTAAACAAATAGAAAAAAAGTTAAAGAAATAAATACAATTTAATCTGCATTTGTGTGGTAAATACAAAGATAAGAGTCATTCCATGTCAAACTGAACAATTTTTAACACCACTACCTTTGTTAGCTGTAAAATTTGGCCCACGTGTTCTTATTTCAAAATTATTTGACACATATTTTTGGAAAAAAAAAATTTAAAATTTTTTTAAAGAAGTTATTTGTGTCTAAAGATTAAAAAAACATAAAAAATGTTCCGACATCTCGATATTTAAATTGGTGTATTTTACAAACTACTCGTAATATGCCGATTGTAATAGTTGATGGCCCATTTTAATGGTATTGTACTCTAAATGCTTAAATACATTTTTCAAATGTATTTAAATATCTATGTTGCCACATTTTGTAAGTTTTTTTTTTAGTTTTTAACTTTCGTTAGTATTTTTTATCACTTTTGACCCCACCTAATAATAAAACTAATTAATCAGCGTCTAAGCACACTATTACTAAATAAAAACTAAGTTTTCAGAGTGGGATAGGGATCACAGTGCGCCTGAATCAATTTAAATAAAATTTGCGTCTTACTCCAATCTGAAAACCGATTCTATTTCTAGATGGTATAAAAACTATTTTCCAACGAAAAAATTCCAGGTGGCGCTTTTTTTCGCGGCCAATCTAAATTTTCATAATTTGGCCTGTCTTTAGTGTAGGAGGCTCTATGAAACAAGACCCCAATGAAATAAGTCCCCAAACAAAAAATGAAATAACTCCCCATTTTTTGGGGTTTTATTTCATTATGAAACAATGCCCAAAAAAAAAAAATGAAAAAAAGCCCCATCAAAATGAAACAAAACCCCAAAATAAAATGATATAAAGCCGTAAATTTTGGGGCTTTATTTCATAATGAAGTAAAGCCTCATTTCGAAAATGAAATAAGGCCCCAATTAAAAAAAAAAACTAAATTATATATTACATTAAAATATTAATTTATTTCCCAATTAATACATAGTTTTTGTGTATATACCTGCAAAGAGTCCTCAGCTGTTTGGCGGCAAGAACATAAGAAAAATTAGTAAATGGAACCTGTAAATATGAACATTAAAAATATTTCACTAAAAAACAATTTTAAACAATATTCACTGGAAGATTATTCTTGTACCCTAAAAAAAATATAGCAAACGAATTGATAATTTGTTTTTTGTATCGCACGCAGAAAAAACTTTATTTCGCGTAGCCGCCTGCCGCGTTCTACGGAGGGAAAAAGACCCTAAGAGCGGCCGAAGGCCGCCACACAGAAAAACTTGTTTTTACAAATCCAATGTCGAATCCGTTGAAATCTTATTTTTAAGACAATAAGTAATATAATTTGACCAGTCATAGCTTTGTCATTTAAACAGCTAATTGATTGTTTTTTATCTTCTGTTTATTTAACGTTTAGACACTAATATATACGTAAAATTTTTAATAAAATAGACTTTTAAAAAAATAATCATTAAAAAACAATAAATCTTGGTGTGGGTTATTTTGGGACATAAAAAGTTATGACAGGGCAAATAAATGTTACTTGATGTCTTAAAATTATAAGTTTTTAGCGGATTTGACATCTGATTTGAAAAACAAGTTCTTCTGGGTGGCGGCCTTCGGCCGCTTTTAGGGGTTTTTTTCAATTTTTAATAAAATAGACTTTTAAAAAAATAATCATTAAAAAACAATAAATCTTGGTGTGGGTTGGTATTTTGGGACATAAAAAGTTATGACAGGTCAAATAAATGTTACTTAATGTCTTAAAAATATAAGATTTCAACAGATTTGACATCTGATTTGTAAAGCAAGTTCTTCTGGGTGGCGGCCTTCGGCCGCTCTTAGGGGTGTTTTTTCATCCGTAGAACGCGGCAGGCGGCTTTGCGAAATAAAGTTTTTTCTGCGTGCTTTGCATAAGATTGGTTACTTACATTCCTTAAAAATTTTGATTTTTAAGAAAATGAAATAACACCCCCAAAAATATTATTTGGGGACGTATTTCATTTCTCATATTGGGGCCTTATTTCATTATGAAATAAAGTCCCAAAAAAAAAATAAAATAAAGCCCCAAAAAATGAAATAAGACCCCAATTTTTTTTATTAGAAATTTTTGGGGCCTTCTTTCATTTTTGGTTTGAGGACTTATTTTATTGGGGTCTTGTTTCAGACACGCCCTCTTTGGACGCGGCAAGGCTTAAGAGTTAAATTTTTAAAATTTAAATTTTCTCAAAAATTACTTATCTGTACGGGACAAATTATATGTCATTTGGAAAGCTTCTTTCTTATAATATATATACATTTTATTTTCCAAAGATGGGAGCGTGTTATTGCACTTTAATATTAAAAATTACCGAAAAGCAAAAACATTGTATTTTGTCAATTGTATTATATCAATCGTTTCATGATGCACTCACATTCACCTACAATTTCTTTTAAAAAATTCTTTAAAAATAGAACCCATCGCCTTCCCACTCTGAAAATTTCTGTATTTATTTAGTAGAAGTGTGTGTAAACGCTAAAAGATAATTTTACATTTTAGGTGGAGTCAAAAGTGATAACAAAATAAAAAAGAAAATTTAAAAACTAAAAAAATAAACATTTAAAAAAAATTAGAGAGCAATACCATTAACATCGGCCTACCCGTTCTTTAAAATACATTAATTTAAATATCATCATTTTGGAAAATTGTTCATGTTTTTTTTTTCACACAATTTTAAACACAAATAACATCTTAAAAAATGTATTAATTTCTTTAAAAAAGTATTTATTCATTTTTTCCAAAATTTTTAACTAAGAACAGGTCTACAAAATGTCAAAGCAAACAAAAATCGTGATGTAAAAAATCGTTCGGTTTGACATGGAATGACTTATATACAAAATTTTCAACACGCAAGACAGTAAAAATTTTAGCAGCATAATAATATTTAAACTATTTCTATACTTACATGTATACACTCAAAATATTTTGTAGTTTAAATTAACAAAAAAAGTGTAATTTCACATAAATGATAGATCACTTAAAATTCGGTCTACCTACTTTTCATTTAAATCAAATGTTTCTTGTTATTTATTTTTAAATGTCTTTTCAATACCTAAACAAAAGCCGTAATCACAAATGAATAGTAATTAAAAAATAATTTTAAAATTAACTACAGATCAGTAAATATAAATGTTCGATTCAGTTATTTGAAATAATTTCAGTTTTTTATTATTGTTTTTTTTTTTTACAAGATGTAAGCATTTGTGTAAACATTTTCAATTTCTTGTAATATGAATTAAAATATTTTTGTATATAAAAAAAACCATTTTAATAAAAAAAAACAGACAAGACATTAGAGTGAGGTAAGTTTCTAAAAATAGAACTGTTGTGTTGTTGGAGTTGTACTTCTGAGATTATGTATGCAAGAACAAAAACACCGTGTATTGAATAAAACTAGTTTTAATCACAACAAAACTCGACCTGACGATAGATCAGTGCGCTAAAGCGCTCTGTCTAACGTGTAGTGCGAGTTCATGTGGCATTAGAAATCAGTTTATCTATAGCACGATCAATGATTGCACAGAAAATTTCATATAGACGCAATCGAATAAATAAAAACATAACAAATATTACATTATTCAAAAAAAAAAAAAACGCAGTCTGATTCAGAAAATTGAAAATTTACAATGTAGTTATGATTTTTAGAAAATACACTCATTCTTCTCTACCAGACTTGGGCGACGTCAATTACATTTCAAAATCGTTAACTTGTTAAATTTTTCTATATCATTAATAATATCAGACCTACACTTACACTTGTGAGCTTAATCGCAATATTCTGCTTTTGTGGTTAAATTTGTATGAAACTTTAAATAAATTAAAATAGTAAATGAAACTAAAAAAATAGGTGAATGATAGTAAATTATTTTGAACAAATGTTTAAAAAAAGTTGAAATAAATATTTATTTGAGAAATAAATACATGTTCCTTTATTTTTAATTCAACTTAAATCATTTTTATTAAACTACAAACAGTAAAGTACATAATATTCTGAGTGTACATATTACTATCTTATATAATTTTAGACAACAAATACTATCATTAAAATTGTAAACATAAACACATTAATATAAACACATAAATATCAATTTTAAAAGATTGACAGAAATTTTTGCAATTTTTGTTTTAATTGTTCACCCAGAAAACAGCCTGAGTTGAAGTCAACGAATTTGTTGCCAATCGAATTCTGGCGGTTACGACATATATCATACCATTATTTAATATTTTTAGTCGGAAATGTTAAATATTCAGTTGTCTTATTTAATACTATATTCCATATAAATATTATGTTAAACTAAATTTTATTGAAATTAAAACCGTTTTTTTTTTGTTTTTCGAGTATTGAACCGTGGTACTCAGATTAATAGTCCTCAGTCCTACTTATAGCACCACAATCACCTTTAAATTTCTTTGGTTTATTTGCTTTTAGAAGACTTAAATATTTTATTTTAATTAAAAAAAAATTTTGTGTTTGTCTTTTCCGGGACTTGAACTCGGAAACCCGGAGTAACAGAATGCATCTCTACTAGGGTTGTCAATTATTCGTGCTTTTATTTTGTTCGAGTTAACGACCAAACAATTTTTGACCAAACGATCTAACGATTAATTTTTAGAAATTATTCGATTAATCGAACGAAAAACGAATAAAAATAATTTTAAAAATCCATGTTATCTAAAAAATTTACGAATTTTGGCATCAATTTGAATACTATAACAATACCAATTCTCAAATGCAATCATTGTAAACTATTGTAACGCCAAAAGATTACTTAGTTATACGGGTTGTTATCTCGTGTAAAAGACACAGTTTTGAAAATAGTTAAAAATGTAAATATATATCGGCGATAGTTTTAGTATATCAAACTGTTAACATCTTATTTTAGTTACCGTAGAAATTACATAAATGGAATTCAAAGTTTATGTAAGTGAAAACGTGCTATCGTTGTAAAATGTCTATATTTTTTTATAGTTTTGTATAGTTTAAACTTCAGAAGTCATGTTATATTTAAACGATAGCACTTTATCTGTAAATTAACTTATAATGCTTGCTACAAAGTCAAATCATATATCTTTACCCATTATTAAAGAGTCCATATCTTGGAAAACGATTAATAAACGTTTTTAAATTTCAATTATTTCTTCAATAGAGATTTGATTTTATTTTGTCCATTACCATTTTTTATATGAATTTTCTCAAAATTTTTTAATTTTGTAAAAAAATTTTATTAAAATAAGTTTTTTTTATATTAAACACACTAAAATTTTTTTATATAAATAGAACATTTTTGGTCTTCAAAGTTTAGTAACGTCATGATGCTTGTTAGGAAAAGACCTAACCACGTGCTTGATTACTAAGAAGACAAGAGTGGAGCAAAATTGATGATTAATAGGTTTTTTGTTAAAGTTCTGCCTATTATGGAGGCTCTAACTTTTCTAAAACTTCGGGTTCTGATGAGATCTTTAGCCAGATCGAAATACTAGTATCAACCTAGCTAATATGATTGATTTGCTTTAGTTTTGTAAATATACGGAGGTTTAAAGCTCGTTATAAATTGAAAATAAAATTTTTTTTTTTATTATTCGTTTTATTCGATTAATCGTCAAAATTTATTCGAATTATTCGTTATTCGAAAATCATGTTCTTTAAATTGTACGTTCGAATTTTCGTTTAGTTCGTTTGATTAATCGCATAATTTTTATTCGAGTGACAACCCTAA
The DNA here is from genome assembly GCA_021234595.1 of Delia radicum. Classification (NCBI taxonomy): domain Eukaryota; kingdom Metazoa; phylum Arthropoda; class Insecta; order Diptera; family Anthomyiidae; genus Delia; species Delia radicum. The sequence goes on along the minus strand of CM037851.1, from coordinate 318,118,389 downwards.
TCTCTACCCACTACACCACAAACAATTATAAATGTTGAGTGTTAAATTTGAATTTTAAAATTTTGTTAGGAAAACAAACATAATTTAAATTTCATTTGTCAATACCAATCATTAGTTGCTAATATAGACAATGCAATCCACAATTCGGATGGTACCACTAAAACCCTAATTTAGTGACATATTTGATAGGGAAACCCGTATTTGCAGCTACCACTTTTGATTATCGACAATTTTTTAAATAATTTAATAAATTGTTCCAAATTTGTTGAATTATAACTAAATAAATGGTTGCTTCTACTGTACACAATTACTAATCGAATTTTATTCGTATAGTTAATTGGAAATATCAATAATTGGATAACAGGATTTCATTTTAGTTCCTTTTCCCTCTTTTTTATTTCCCATACCGTATTTTTACTTTATTAATAAATTTTTGGTATTTTCGAAAAATATATTTCCGTCCTATGTTGTTGGTGTTGACCGAATTCCACCTAATATTTTTTCTGTGTGTTATTTAGCAATTAGATTAAGTTTTATATTTGTTTTATTATAAGATAATTTTACTTTAATATTTATTTCTAGAAAATATCTTGTGTCTGATAATGAACCCAAAATGGAATCAAAATTACGGTATGCTAAAAGTGATTGCAGATTTTGCACGCCAGCTCCTGCACAGCAGTTTCTTAAGAGCAGAATAAATTTTATTAATACAAATCAATTTAAACAACATATAACGTATTGGAGTTGGAGTCATTTAACGCAAACAAAGCAGTATTTTCAACAATATAGTATTCCTTACAACAAAGTTAATGAATTCAAATTTAATAATTGTTATAATCGTTTAGGTTTTTTAAATATCCTAAGTTATGCGAGCAGCTTACAATTAATTAATACAATTTTTAAAAAGATTTAATTGGTTCAAGTTTTTAAAACGAGTTAAAACAAATTTTAAATTTATTTGACAAATATTATTAAATTTTTTCTAAAACTGTATACAAAATTAGTGCATTGTGTGTACTAATATTACACATACAGTTGCGTGCAATAAAATAGCAGTACCTTCCAATCAATACTCAGTATATGCACGCAACTGTATATGTTCATTAAGCTAGATTCACACGCTATCGACCCCATCTACCCATTTCTACTATTTCATACACTCACAAGAACTTTTCCATAAAAAATCAACAGTTATTTAAAAGTTTAATCGGTAAAGTTGTTTCAATAGAATATACAGTTAAATTACCAAAGAAATATATTTTTTAACGTTCTGTCAGTTATTCAACAAAAAAAAAAAATAAACAAAAAAACGGACTTTCCGTAATAATTAAAATATTCAGTTAAAATTTTCTATTTGAAACAGAAAGTTGTTATATTATATTGAATATTGAAATAAACGAAAAGAATCTATTGTTTTTATGGATTTTGTCAATTAATATTGAACAGTTGAAAATAAACTAAAAAATACAATTGTTTTAAAAGAAAAGTAAGTAGTCCTGCTTTTAACTGATTTTCAGTTAATTCAATGTGTATATTCAGTAGTCTTTACGGAAAAAATATTGTGAGTGTAGTATTAATGATACGAAATGCCATTTTGAAAAGAAAATTTACAATAATTTGGCAATTCGTATCATCAATACTAGAAAATAGTAGATATTGATAGCATGTGAATTGCCACTGACCTTAAAAGCATTTAGCAAAAACAAAAGATTTAAGAAACAAACTTTAAAAAAGCATTTTTATTCAAAATTACATTTTATCACATACAGTTGAATTCCAAATTGAGTTAACGACTTTTTCACCATACTGAAGTCAATTGACATCTTTACATCGTCAGTTACGTGTTGGCAGTTTATGACCATCATAATTTGTGATATTAAATTGTTGTACTTATGGATTAACAGAAAGACTTGGATATATTATACTAATGTAAAAAATATTCGTTTCAAACCTAGATGCACAATCCCATTTGTAGGTGGTAAAAATAGAATTCAAAATTGTTTTAAACTTTAGTGTATAAGAAGTTTCTAAAATTTGTATTGCCCCATTGCACAGTGGGATAAATCACAAACTTTGTGGAAATAATTCGGCCACTTGTTAACTTGTGGTCCGATTGCAATGAAATTTGGAACATGCATAAAAGACATAAAATGGATTTTAAGTTTTGATTTTGAACCTTCCAGACCCTTTGGGGGCGGCAAAATAGCAGCCCAAAGTTGGGCACTTTTTTCATAAAAAATTTTGAGTGTTTGCCATTTTTTTGTTTCTCATCCGATGTTCAAAAAATTAACATATTAGTCATCTTCTTGAACAAAAAACATGCTTACATGTGTGGGTTACCTCTAATAGTTTCCGAGATATTCCGATTTGAAAATGTGAAATTCCAAATTTTGTCCGACTCAGTTCCAAAGTTTTTCGAATATCGGGAGAAAATTGGGACCAATTTTCGTTTTAAAATAACGGTTATTTATTGAATAAAAAAAAAATTATTTGATTGAGTAAAAAAAAAATTAGTTTACTATCTTGTTTCAGTCAAAAATTAGATTAGTTTAAAGTAGAAATTAAAAAAAAAGTAAATTTTGGCGATATTTTCCGCAAAAGCACCAAACTTCTTATCGCTCCAGACAAATATTTTTCTTCTGAACATATAAAGTATGTATACTTTTCTGGAAGGTCTTTTTATATAAAAAAATGGCAAACACTCAAAATTTTGTATGAAAAAAGTACCCAACTTTGGACAGCCAGTTTGCCGCCTACAAAGGGTCTGGAAGGTTCAAAATAAAAACTTAAACTCCATTTTATGTCTTTTATGCATGTTCCAAATTTCATTGCAATCGGACCACAAGTTAACAAATGACCGAATTATTTCCACAAATTTTGTGATTTATCCCACTGTGCATTGGATAGATTTCTTTTCATTCTTTTTTGGCCAAAAACACGTTAAGTGGAAACTTATTGTTAGCCGAAAATAATCAAGATGAAACTTTATTATCTAAAACTGCAAGGTTCATCTTTACTTTTAGCAATATTTGATATTTCTAGGGCTTTTACAACAAAAAACTAAAATAAAATACAAGCAAAGCTCTCAAATAGTTTTGCAAAGTCGACACGGATTTTCATATTATGGCCTCTCGAAATATCGATCTGTTTTTATGGCGATCATAGACCAAAATAATAATAATTTTTACTCATATTATTTTCATTCTCCTAAAACATTTGTTGTTAAAAATTATCGAAATCAGTCCAGCGGTTCAGAGCTTGTGAATGTGAAGAAACTTTCCATACAAAATGTTTTTTTTTGCGATTTGCTAAAATATAAATTTTTATGGGGTTTTAGACGTGAAACTGTTTTTAATAATATTTAGAGGAGAATAGCAAACAATCTGGGTTAAAATAAGCAACTAGACTTTCACAATTAGACTTTATTTGAGGTCTAGTCGCCATTAAAAAAGACAAATATTTCAGAATGCCATAAAATTAAAATTCGAGCTAACATCGCTTAACTTTTTAGGGGCTTAGTATAACTGATGGTTTACTTCGGGTTGAAGCCTGAAATTTGACAACGGAACAAAAAATAATGCACGGCCAGATTATTGATTTCAGTGAGAAATTACTCAGCTTCGTATAATTTAGCTTTGCAGTAAGACGGTCTCGAGCAATCATAATAACCCATGCATAAAAATACGAAGTTTTTGTCAGAACTACAAAAACTTTTGTAAAATTTAAAAATTTTCGTATATTTAACGAAAGGTTTCGGTTATTTTGAAATTTTTTTCGTATTTTTACGTAAGGAATATTATCAGTGAGTTTATGTTATGCCAAGTCATAACTGACCAACTGAACAATTACACTACAAAGATAAATTTCTTATTACAACAACAAAACAAAAGACTTAACCCACAAACTTTTTCCAATTTTTTTTAACAAAATCAAAACACCGGAAATTCTTCATTATAATTAATGCGTTGCGTTCTTTAGAAAGAGAATATTGGAAGGACATTATCGTAGATGGGCAGGGGGGGGGACGCTGACCACCCAAAATGGAGAACTTATTGCATATAAAATTTTTCTAATCCGATTTCAAAAAAACATATTATATTTGTTTTCTGCTACTTATGCCCGTAATTTCAAGCAATAGATACCTACCGGTGCTTAGATATCTACCCGTATACACGAACAAAATCGGGTAGGTATCTAAGCACCGGTAGGTAAATATTGCTTGAAATTACGGGCATTAGTAGAGACTAACAGAAGATAAAAATTTTATTTTGTGTTTACTTTTCAAACCAGCCGCTTCTAAACTTGCCACATTTGTAAACCACTTTTAAAAATTGTGCACTCCTCCAATTAGGTGGCGGAAGCGTTACCAACATGTACGTAATTGACTGGGTGAGTCTCTTCCAATCCCCGCTTTAAATGTAGATATGGCAGCAAAAATGTAAAAAATTGAATTTTTTTGAAAATTTTATTTTATTATTTAGGAATTGTGGTATTGCTTACAGTAAATCATACATTCGCACGTAAATTGTGCACTGTCCATTTAAGTCCATATATAAGTCTATTAAAGTCTATTAATAAATATTTTATTGATAAATATTTTATTGAATTCACATTTTAACAAAAACTGAAAGAAATTTAACTGCAGATTACGATATTTCTAAAAAGAATCGCCTTTAGCACTCTTAACTACCACATAGAAGCCAGCTTGGGCCATATGAATCTCCTGATTACGTTATTTCATCGAAAAAACAGGTATCATTTTTGAAATATACCTTTTTTAGCTTTCAATCTCCGTATATTTACAAAAATAAAGCAAACCAAACATATTAGCAAGGTTGATACTAGTATTTCGATCTGGCTAAAGATCTTATCAGAACCCAAAGTTTTATAAAAGCTCGAGCCTCCAGAATATGCAAAGCTTTAACAAGAAACTTATTGGTCATCAATTTTGCTCCATTATTGTCTTCTTAGTAATCAAGCACCTGGTTAGGGTCTATTCCTAACAAGCATCATGCCCAGGGTTGCCAGTTTAGCATAATGGATGCTATATCTTGCATTTTTTTGTGAGTTAGCTTCCAAAATTTGTAAAAAAGTGCTAGATGATGTTAGCACCTTGTTAGCACTTTTTTTATTCAATCATAATTTTATTTTTTTTCAGTGTCAAAATCTGTATTTTTTTCTACATTTGCATACAACTATGTGTACTTTATTTTTTATACACTCATAGAAATAAACCTGTACTAAAAATTATTTAAAAATGACGTTGCAGAAAAAACTGCCAAAATAAGCAGATTTTTTTTTTTCATTTATGCTAAAACTAGTAAAAACCTTAATAAAAAACTTGTAGACTAAAAACAGTAAACAAAAACTATGACTAATATCCTCAACATTTTTGTTATTTATTTACCTTACAAATACAATGCAAATAACAGAACATTTTGCTAAAATCAACAGAAGTTTTTGCTAAAAAAAATATAAAAAAATTATTCTTGTGGTGTAATGAAATTAGAGGTAAATTTTTACTATGAGCCACATTTAACCGTCTGGTGAAAAATTATGGCATACCATTTTATACACTAGACGCTACTATGAAGTTGTACTACTACAAACACAATTTTGTATGGAGGTACCTTCACATTTTCGCTTATAAATTTTAATCCGCTGGACCTCTTTGGCTCATTTTCAAAACCAAACTCTTCGCGAAGATGAGCTGTCCGTATTGCGTTTTCGTGAAGTGATTGATATTTCATACCCTCATCAAATATGGTGGAGGGTATAAAAATATAAAAGGTAATAAACAAAAATTTTTGCCTAAGAACGACAAACGTACTTTAGTAGTACTTTCACCCTGACTTGAAATTGCTCAATTTAATTCTAAAACTAAAAGTATTAAAGAAGAAGTAAAAAATTGTAATAAGAGGAAAAAACACACACAAAAATTGTATCAATGCTGAACTACTCTGATAATACTTAATATGTTGTCTTATAATCGAAACCTTGAGGTATTAAAAAATATTGACTTGTGTGTTTTTTTAGCACTTCTTTTTTTATTTAGCATTTTCTAGCACTTTTTATTTTACGAACTAGCACCTAAACACATTCAGCAAATGTTCTATTTATATAAAAAAAAAATTGTTTTTACTCCGGCTTTTTACTCTCTTTTTGCTCTTTTTTTACTCTTATTAGGAAAAGACCGCAGACCACGTGTTTGATTACAATAATGGAGTAAAATTGATGATTAATAGGTTTTTTGTTAAAGCTCTGCTTCTAAAGCTTCCGGCTTTTCTAAAAATACAAGTTCTGATGAGATCTTTAGCCAGATTGCTTTATTTTTGTAAATATATGGAGGTTGAAAGCTCGTTATAAATTAGAAATAACATAAAAAACACAAAAAACATGTTTGTAAAAACAAAAAACTAATAAAATTGTAAATATATAAATAAATTTTAATTTATTGAAAATTTAATTAAATGACCACGTTACAAATATCAACTGACTGCATGATTGCTCTTCTCATATTCAGATAACCAACATATTTACGCTGGGCTCAACTTTTTCGTTTTAATTTCCACAAAAGTAAAAAAGTTTGTGTCTTAAATCTTTTGTTTTTCAACTCTTACGAAATTAATATAAGTTAGAATAAACTTATTTTGAATTTAATTGGATAACTATCCAACTAGAAATTGCCAACCATACCAAAAAGATAGTACTGGCAAACCATTGTTATTTTTATAAAAATCACCGTATTTAAAAATACCAAAGGTATTTAATATTGTACTACACTCATTGAATTTCTGCTGTAAATATTTGTAGTTGTTTGAGTTGTAATACAGTATCTAGTATATGCAGTGGTCTTTACCTACATAGTATTCTAAGTGTAGGAAAACAATATTTTGTTGCCAGTACAACCCGCAAAATTCTTTAAAATATTGTTTTTACCAATACATCTTACAACAAATTAGAATCATTTTTTTAATATTTGATTATATTTCACACATTTAAATATGATGGAAAAGACTAAGACCGAACTGTATTGCTGCTTTTTAAATGTGTTTTAATATACAAGTTCCCCAAAATTAATGTAATTTAAACTATTTTAACAGTACCAAATTCTTTGATTTACCAACGTTATGCCAACGGTGGCAAGTTCACTCAAATCAATGGTTGGCCGCTGTTATTAATCGGGTAACACAACAATACTGTCAAGATTGTTAATTCCACGTTCTGCCAACGTGTGACTGACCGTCGACGATGCTTTCCCAACACTGTGCTGATTGTTTTTATTTTTCTGCCTGGGTAGTTACAAAAATTCTGTTTCTAAAACATGATTAATTAATGCAAAATTGAGGACACAGACTTTTTACTTAACTGTAAAAGTAAAAATATTTAGGATTCTAAATAAACAATGCGAGTACAATTTTCAGGCCGGCTTAGAAAAAATTTAAATCTGTATATAAAATATGAATTTTAAAATACAAATATATCTTTTACCATTTAATTAACACAAATGTTTTGATTTTGACAAAATTAAGCACTACTTGTTTTGTTTTAAGAATTTTTGTTTTTTAAAGACAACCTTGAACTAATCACAAGCAAAAATAATTCTAATATTTTTTAACGATTTATTGATAATTAAAATATCAAGTTTAAATATACGTTGTCACAACTCTTAAATTGTATTTTCCCTATTTTTTAGATCCAAAAAGGTTGTTGCATTTGTTAGCGATACACCTGATTAATTTCATAAAATACACATGTCTTGAATTAAATTTTTTTTTTTTACAATTATTTTACAAAAAACACAATTGTCATTAATTACGTACCCACAGCTAATGGTAAAAGATATAATAGACGATAGTAAAAATTATTAAGCACCGGAAAACTCATAACAATTCTTTAAATCTTTAATTGTTTTCAATGGAATCAATTACTATTTCTTTTTATCACAAACAAAAAAAAAAAAATACATAAACAACAACAAAATATAAACTTCAATTGAATAAAAATTTTGAAAATTATTTAAATAGTAACGTATTGTTTCGAATGTCGTTTTCGTTTGGATTTTAACCGGAATCGTATTTTATACCGTTTATATTATTATTATTATAAATGCGTTTATCTAGCCTTAACAATTTAAAATGTACTGAACTCAAATTGTATTGTTACCATTATTTTTTATAGTTTTTGACTTTTACTCAAAATAAACTCTAATATTTTTCATAAATTTTATGGTAAATTTGAGTCAAAAATGATAATAGCGATGATGTTATAGGCTGCTGTAGCTGATGGTTTCTTGTCTTATAAATCTCTCATAATGTAAACATTTGCCGGTACATTATAAATCCTACTCATTTTCAAAATTAAATTTACAAAACGGATTTTGTGAACTACCATTAGATTTAAGTAAGTCATGCATTGCATGTATGTTAGGGTGTCCCGAATATGGTACTTTTTCGAATTGGTTATACCTTCAGCCACTCAATCGATGCACATTAAAGAGTTGAATATGATAAAAATGAGTAAACAATTTTTGTGGTGAATCTTCACATCCAGCGATTGTAGTCGCCGGTCTAAGGGCATTTTGACCAAAAAATAAAAAAAGATTTGAATTTTTTTCGAAAAGTTTTTCGTAATTTTTGCAGGGACCGTAATCATTATGAGTTTTATAATAAAAATTACACAATAATGATTATATTATGAGTTTTAAGGATTTTCTTCAATGGTAATGATTATTTTGAGTAACATTAATAAAAATCAGCCATTTTTGAGCAAAAAAAATACAACTCAAAAATAATCATTATTTTTTTTTATATTTTTTTTGCTCAAAATAAAACTCACTTTCATAGAATTTTTAAGGTGCATTTCACAAAAATCCTCGAACTTTTGGAGTGTGTTCAACATATGATATGTTGAATTCCAACGAGCTGCAACATCAAGCAATGGTTGCGGTAATTTATTATTATTATTAATATTTATTATTATTAATAATTTTGATATTGTGCTCACTTTGGAATATTCCTTATAACTGAGCGAGTTAGTTATAGTATTTTACTCGTACCCAATTTAAACAACAATCTATAAAAAGACTAAATATTCGTAAAATTAAAAATGATATGCAAAAATTTAATATTATTTAGTTTGCTTTCAATTTGAATTATAACAACTTGCAGTCTTCGTGACATTTATTTTTTATTTTTTTTATTTTTTTAAATTGGGTATAGGTTTACATACCAGCTTTACTATTCTTAATGCCCAGTATAAATGCATATTAGAGCTATAACAAAATGTTTGGCATAGTACCACGAGTTGGTCAATGAAAGTGAGTTTTATTTTGAGCGAAAAAAATAAAAATCATAAATATTGATTATTTTTGAGTTTTATTTTTTTTGTTCAAAAATAATGATTATGGCTGATTTTTTATATTATTACTCAAAAATAATCATTACCATTGAAGAAAAACTTTAAAAATCAGAAATTTAAAAATCATGACGGATATGCAACGATTGTCAAAAAATAATAATAATAGTGCAATAAATTTTTTTTATGTCTGTTCTAAGTGATTGATTTTTTGATTTTAAAAAACGAACAATAATCATTATTTACGGTCCCTGAATTTTTGTCTTATTACTGGAAAAATATTTGGAAATTTTAAGTGATTGATTTTTTGATTTTAAAAAACGAACAATATTCATTATTTACGGTCCCTGAATTTTTGTCTTATTACTGGAAAAATATTTGGAATTTTTTTTTTTTATAAAATAAATTTATTTTAAATTCATGAAAAGCTAAAACTATTTAAATGTTAAGGAAAAAATTTTGTTGGAAATTTGTTTAATGGTGTATTTTTGTGATTTTATTAATTATTAATTATAATTATAATCATTAATAACACAGGTCAACAGCAAAAAAAGGCTTGACTAACCACTATATAGATTTGATGCATCATGGCTGCCTAAGTACAAAAATGGTAAAATTTTTCAATTCTATGGATAATTTTTTTTTTAAAAAATTTTTTTTTAAAATTGACAATATTTTGAGCCATTTCTCCACTTATGTTGTCATAACTCAAAAACAACTAGTCCGATTTTGTCAAATTAAATTTACAAAAATTAAGGTTTACAATATCTTTAAAGAACTGTACAAATTTTTTTAATGCGATCAATAGTTTCAAAGTTATGAAACAAATTGTTAGCAAAAAAAAAAAAAAAATGCTAAAAAAAAAAAAAATTTGAAAAACAAAAATCTGGAAAAAATCGAAAACTGCAAAAAATATTACTTTTTATTTTTTTGTAGTAAAGCTACATATCATGCGAATTAAACTAGATATGGATCATAAAAATCGATGCATGCTTTACATTTTTATTTACAATTAATTGAAGGTATCGCATATTTACAAGCACTGTAGAAAATTGTACCTACATAATGAAAATGCAGAACATAAAAACTCAGGTGCATTTTACGACACGCATTTTGGCAAAACCCCTTTGGGAAAAACCTCTATGACATTTTTATGATTCTAATAATTAAAAAAAAAATAAGTAATAAACAAAAGATTGTTTAATTTTTACGATTGCTGTAGGATAGTAATAAAACGCTCATAAATGTGCGTGTACGCTGAAGTGCTCTTATTTCCGTTAGCTACCTGTAACGGATAATTTTTTTTTTTTCATAAAAGTCCTTAATGTTTTTTAGGATTCTTGGGAATAATAAAAAATTTGCAGCACACACAAACTGTATCCACACAAAGGGTTATCCCAAATTATAGTATCAGTATTTATAAGATCTCCTTGACCCTTTTTATTTCATTCAAGAAGTGTTTGCGATAACGCAAACATCATTTAATACCTACACAAAAATTAGAGTCATACAGCTTAGAAGTTAAAAACAATTTTCAAATATTAATAAAAATGAGCCAGAAAGCCAGAACATTTTCATGTAAAAACGATCCAGATTTATTTTGTTATGTGTGCGGCCAATATATCACCGGGAAAAAAACGGAAGTGGTTCTTAACTTCATTGCAAAAGTCATATCAAGATTGCTATAATATCTATCCGCACAATTTGAACCAGCATTGGACACCGAGTACTATATGCATTCCATGTCGATTGAATTTATCTATGAAGTCTTCTAACGTAAAGTAAGTATAAATTAATAGATTTGGAATATTTTATAATTACAATATTTCTTAATTAAAATTTGAATTCTTCATATTCCTGATTTCAATTTTTTTTTTCATTTTACAGACGACACTTGGAAATTTTGAAGCCTATGCTATGGAGAGAAACAGCGAACCACGCATCCGAGTGTTATTTTTGTTTAAGTACAAAAAGCATATTTGATGGCCCACAAATTCGCAAATTGGTGAACGATACTGAATTTGGCAGTTCAATGTCAGAAATTGAGAAGAATGCATGGGATTCGTTTGTATGGGTTATTCAAAATTTCTTAGGAAATAACAAGGGTGATGATTACGTTGCGCACGTTGAAGAGATGTTAACTCACTTCCAGAATCTTGGATGCAACATGAGCATCAAATTACACTACCTGCACAGTCACTTAGATCGTTTTCCTGAAAATCTAGGAGACTTGAGTGAAGAACAGGGCGAACGATTCCACCAAGATATCCGGACAATGGAGGAACGATACCAGGGTCGCTGGGATGCACACATGATGGCTGATTTTTGCTGGAGTATTCAGAGTAACACTTCGTTATTCAACAATAGTAGAAAATCGACTAAAAGAAAATTTCAGAGTTTGTAGTTTATAATACATATTTATTTATTTATTTCTTGTTTTATTTATTATAATAAATGTGAATAATAAAATATAAATTTTCTACTATTTAATTTATTTATTTATTTACATTTAAGCTCATCCAACACAAATGTCTTTCCGAAGAATAGAATCAGTATATTCTAGGTAGGGTTTTGCCAAAAAATACACGAATGTTACTATGTAATGCATTTTTGATGTGAAAATTTGTACATAGCATGGGGAAAATGTTTTCAAAATTCAATCAATCGAAAGAAGAACATTAACTACTCAATTTTATGTATATCAGACAAAAAACTAAAATTTGGTGAAAATGAGCGAATTCACTTAATTGTGAATAAATTCGAAAAAAAATCAATCGATTTTTATGATCGATATCTCATTTTGTTCCTATTACATGTGGCTTTGCGATAAAGCAATAAATCTGAACGATTTTTGCCGTTTTCGATTTTTTATGATTTTTTTTAACCAAAAAAATTTGCTATTTTCACGTAAAAAAAATATTTTTTCCCTCAATTTTTTATTATAACTCCGAAACTACTGAGCCGATTGAAACGCAATATATTAACGGATTAAAGGCTATGTAAATTTCAGTTTTTCTAAATTTATTTGAATAATATCGGACTAATTTTTTTTTAGTTATCATTAATTATGTGGAGACACGTCTAAAAAAATTTATAATTTTAATTAAAAATTTTTTAAAAAAAAACCTCTCCATAGAATTTCAAAATTGAACCATATTTGTACTACTGGGACCACAATACATCAAAATTGTATAGTGGTTTTCAAAGCCCCTAAAATTTTTTCAAAATTGTTGCCTTGTGTAATTATTAATGAAATTGTGTAAAAAAAAAACAAAGTGGTATTATCAGTGTTTTTATTCTGCCGGAGATGATAGTTTTGCTTAAGTAGTTATAATTGTGACTTTGTTGAATCTCCAATATTTCGTCATTCTTTGAATGATATCCTCAGGGACTATGAACAACAACAAACGATATTAAACACAATTCCCTGCCGCTGCAATCCACTCTGGTCAACACAACATTTAAAATAGTTTTAGAGTTGTTGACCAGACTGTAGGGCAGCGGCAGGAAATTTTGTGTTTAATATTGTTTGTTGTTGTTCATATTCCCTGAGGATGTCATTCAAAGAATGACGAAATATTGGATATGTATAAAATAATAAAGGATATTTTATAAATACAAACGTAACCTAGAGCACAATTATTCAATAAAGTCATTCATTTCAAGGGTCGAAAAACATTTCATAATTTAAAGTTATGATTATCGTTAAGTTATTAATTTGTAGTGTTTTTATTAAAGGTTTTTGTGTTTAAATGCATTTTTATTCATTTAACATATAAAAAATACAAGTGATTGATGTGACAGTTCAAGTGATTAATGACCCTGAGGTGATTTTGGAAATTCCGTTTTTCATACAATTTTGTTTAAAAACTACGTAAGTATCACCGTATGTTACAAAATTCAAAATTACAAAAAATTAGATGAAGCGAGGCGTTGTGATTTCAAAAATTACCATATAAAAAAATACTCGTAGTTTTGCAGTAATCAGCCAAAAATTACGAAACTTTTGAGCCCTATATCAAAAAAGTTTGAAACTTTTTTTTGGACAAAATGCATTACAACCGGTAACTTCAATCGCTTGTAGGAAAGATGAAGATGCACATCAAAATTATTTACTTAATTTTCTTATATTTAGCTCTTAATACGCATCGGTTGAGTGGTATTCATTTTTACGGGACGCCCTAATATATGTATTGTTCGTTACAAAAGGTTTTATAACTTAAAATCCCTCAATATATATTGAATAAATGACAATATGCTTTGAAATGAAACAACTTGTACGTTAAATTATGAGTTATGAGTTTAAATGGTAAACCACAGGTATGAAAGTGCACTACCACAGTTAAAGGCCAACAAATCACTCATTATCATGCAAATTGTAAATGTGTGGGAAAAAAAAACCCTTAATATAAAATTTTGCAGAATTTGCTATTTTTCAACATGTGACACTTAATAAATAATTACATTTTAATTAGCACTGTTTTGCATGAATTTAAGTAATTTGTTTGTACGAATTCAATTATGCTGTCTCACTATTACCATACTATATGTTAATTAGGGTGTCCCTTAAAAATACATTTTTCATTACACTCCGTAGTTTTATTGCAAATGGTTACAAATAGAAGAAATTTATTTTTTTTAACGTTAACCCATGTCGAATTTTGGCCGAAAATTACATATTTGTGAAATAAGTGTATTTTTAGTAAAAACTCTAAGAACTCGAAATTTGGATAATTAAATTTTTCATTTGACATACTTAAAACTATTTAGATATGGAATTCATCGGATATCATTAACCCACCTTAGCCTGGAATCAAAAACGACCCACAATTTGATAAAAATGAAAAAAAAATTGTTTTTTTTTTCAATTAATTTTAAAGATTTTGAAAATACTTAATTTTTTTTATAAAGTGGATTTAAGTGGAGTTTGGTTATAATGAGCACCGGTTATAACGAATGTACTGATATAACGAACTAATTTTATTTAAATTTTCAATCCCATCAACAACGTTCCATACAAATTAGTACGGATATAACGAACAAAAATTTGCGGTCTATACGAGTTATTTATACCGAACTCCACGTAGTTATAATTAAAGAAAAAATATATTGAAAACAATTATAATTCGTGTTTGTGTGAGGAGAGCATACTCTCTATATTACTTTAATACAAATAATAATGACTTCCTAATAGTTCTAGTGTCAAATAGTTTTTGGCCTGTAAAAAGTACTTACATGTACTTACGAGTGCTCTCCACTCATTGGTCTGCAATGTCAAAATTAGTGAACAAATACCTTATCCAAGTAATAGCGAAATACGTATCGACATTATTTCTATTATCTTATTTACGTCATATGACACAGGGTTTTTATTTATTACGGTATGCTAAAAACGAATATGTCAAAAGTTTTTAAATAGCTTGAATCGTAAATCGAGTTTTGACTGCAGTTCCTAAGATATTGTTTATTATAAGATATTTCAAAACTGTGATGGGATCGAAAAATATGGAGAACAAATTTGGATTCAGGAGACAAAAATCAAATCTAACAAAAATTTCTTAAATTTCTATACGGACAAAAAATAAAAAAACTAAACAAAAACTTACTGTTTTTTTAGCTTTGACGACCAATGGAATATATACAGTGGTGTTCAAAACATTTGCAACTGAAATCATGGTTTATTAAATTCAGTTATAGCATATTATTTTACATATACAAAAAAATTATTCATAACTTCTTAAAAATAAAAAAAAGTAATTTTAACCAAATAAGTCGATTGTGCAGTGTTCAAAACATTTGCAACTCTTAAAGTAATTAACAGGAAATACAAACAATGGTTTTAACGCTCAGTATTTTTTAGCGTAGCCATTATTTTTTATAACTTCTGAACACCTCTTCTGCATTGATGCAATGAGCTTTTTAATATAATCGTCAGAATTTCATTCCACTGCTTCTCCAACTCGACGAAAAGTTCATCACCATTTCGGAATACTTTATTGCCGATATTCCGTTTTACACTCATCCACAAGTTCTCAATCAGGCTGAGATCGGGAGATTGAGCCGGCCACGACATGATATTAATTTCATTTTCCTGCAGCCAAACTTTTACAACCCCCGTCGTGTGTTTTGGGTCGTTGTCGTGCTGGAAGGTCCATGAGAGTGGCATTTCCCATTCAGCATACGGAAACATAACTGAACTCAAAAGATCTCTATAGATTGTGGCCGTCATTGTGCTAGTAATGCGGTGAATTGGGCCAATCCCATTTCCTGAAAAACACACCCACACCATAATGTTTCCACCTCCGTGCTTCACTGTGGCGGTTGTGTATCTGGGATTAAACTTTTCGCCTCGTGGTCTTCGAACATTGGCTCTTAAATCTGATCCCCGGAGGTTGAATTTAGACTCATCTGACCACAATACATTTTTCCATTGCTGTTGAGTCCAGTTCAAATGGGTGCGTGCAAAGTCAAGCCGAGCTTTTCGGTTATTTTCCGACACAAACGGTTTTTTGTACATCAATAACTTCTAAGACCATATTCTCGGGCTCTTCTTTAATGGTGGGAAGACTGGCATCTATTAAAAGTTCAGTTTTAGCTTCTCTAGGAACTGCTTTGGGATATTTCGTAAAAAATTCTTGATTTTCCGATCTTCTCTTACAGTTGTAATACGGTGTCTTCCGCCTTTATGAGTTGTGTGGATGTTACCACTATTAACAATGCGGCAAATCGTTGATTTTGGAACGGACTACTTTATAGAAATTTCTTTTTGGGAAGGTCCATCATTTAAAAACTTTTGATTTAAAATCAGAATTGTATTTATTTCCTGCCATTTTTTACAAAAATTATTCTTACGATGTTTATGCTTCCAACATCTTATTACAACTAGTTAAGAACAATAATTATAATAAATTTGTTTAAATAATGTAACGGCCTGAATCTCATATTAAAAACGAATGCGATTACCGTTATATCCTAGCATTTGTTAGTATAAATTTTTTCGTTAAGAGTAAAAATAATGAGAGTTGCAAATGCTTTGAACACCTGCATTTTGAATATATCTATTATTATTAATTTTTTGTTGTTTTAATTTAACGGAATTAATGTTTTTTTTTTATTTGTTTAACATAAAACAATGTATGAAGAATATGTAAAAAATAATTTTTAGTAACTAAGTGTGATTTGAAGAAAATAAATCAATGAAAACAACAAATGCGATCTCAGTTCCAAATGTTTTGACCACTACTGTATGTCCCATATTGTATTAGTGTCTTGCAGGAAATTAACTAAATCAATTTAAAAGAACTCCGAAAATTTGATCCCCTATGTCGAATAACGTTAGAGAAAATATGTACCAAAAATTATCAAAAAAAAATTCACTTTTTTTAACTGTTCGGGTTTGAGAGCATATTGGTCCAAGATGTTGGTATGTTTATATGCTTAGCAATCAAAATATTTATGTGAAACAAAAATTTTTAGAATCACATATTAAAAATTGTATTGTTCATTTAAGATAATTTCAATAGATATTTTCAATGAAAATTTTCGAGTTTTGAGAAGAATTTCAAAACAAAGACGCAACTTAAAATAAATTAATATCTTTTTGCATGGGCCAATTCATTGTTTTGTTTGATCCCATATATAAATTAAGTTCTGACAATCCAATTATATATTATAATTGTATCTTACTATACATGATGTCATATTAAGCTATATTAAAACTGGATCACATTGTATAAGATTATACAATATTATTTTGATTCGGGAATCTAAAATGTTTAGTGTTTGATATTTTAAATTGTGATGTTCATTTGAGGTAATAGATATTTTCAATGAAAATTTTCAAGTTTATATTAAAATTTTGAGGAGGATGTTATTGATTTCGAACATACCCATAAGTAGGTACTTATTTTTATCATTATTTTAAATATAAAGTAATGACCGTGCGCCCCGGTATGCTAGATGGTAGCGTGCTGGCTTATCAGTGCGTGGGTTGTGGGTTCGATTCCCGCCAGAGGCACTGGTCTGTTTTCGCTACAACGCGCCGAAAGCCATAGTAGCTAGTGCTCGGTTAGGCTAATAGTATATTATTTGTAACTATATGAATTTTAATTAATAAAAATAATAATAACCTAAAAATTGTTTGAAAATCTTTTTTTAGACTCCGTGAATTTCTAATAGGTGGCTTAGTAGCATAATGTTCTTAGCGGAAACCTTTGAAGAGCCGTCTATTCTTTAAGTTTGATATTCTGTATGGCTTTTACTAAATCACACTCCAGGATGGGCTTAGTTGCTTTTTCCAAATTACCCCATTATGAGCAAAGTCACAAAAACTGCCATAATTATTGCAATGTTTAAATATTTGCGAAAAGCAATACGTCATTCGTAACATACATAGCGTAGCAATAATTTTTTATATTTACCTGATTAAAAATGTAAAAGAAAATATTTTTTCTTACAAAAAACAAGAACACCAATAAAATCTTTTTCTTTTTTTATTTTTATTTGCTACACACAGGAAAGAGATTCGAATTTTTTGCCAAAAATATTCTATAATAAAAGAGTTCAAACCTTTTGGTGGAAGTGGTCAAAAGCTCAAAGTATTGAATATTTGTTTAATGTCTCATTTATAATGCAACCAAAAACTTGTAGTTTTTGTTGTACTTAGTATAAATGCAACATAACGCACTTCTTACACTAAGAATATTATGTAGGTAAAGACAACAGCAATTGTAGTCAAAAACAAATGAAATTTCATTTGAAGAAAGGACAACTAACATTTCATTAAATTCAACTAACTTTTGTTATCTGTTTTTACTGTTCACAAATTACTACTAGTAAAAAATAAACAAACATTTATTTTTTTAAATAAAAAAAAAACGACTGAAAAAAATTAATGTAAAATCATAAAACAATCATTTGATGTGGTTTGTTTTTTAAATGAACTACAAGATTAGTAAAACATTAAATTTGTTCTACAAATGACTGACATTTACATAAATAATAATAAAACTGTATTACAATTCAAACAACTGCTCGCTCAAAACGTGATTTTTCTGCAGATAAAAAATTTGAATATGAGTACTATGACATATATTTAAAAGAAAAGACCACAATTTATTAATCCTGGTCAAACAATTTCAAATCGAAGCAAACTTAGTTGTTATAATATAAAAACGTAATAATGGGTCAAAATGACCCAAACACAACAGGTGTATGAAAAATTAAATTGACTTCTGGAAGAAATAGTATTTTATTTTAAGTTTTTGTTTGCATAATTTGATTACTGTTATATAGAATCTATAATATAAAACTGACATTTACTCTATACGATTAGTTTAAAGTATCTAATTCTAACTTTGTTTTTGAAAATGGGTCATTTTGACCAAAACAGGACCAAAGAGTTTAAATTGATTTTATAGTATTTTGTGTTTCTTTTATATAATTTTATAAGCAAGTTATGTTATGCTTTTAATAAAAAGATTTTTATTAATTTAAAACAAATTTACTTTTTATTAATTCTATGGAGCAGGGTCCCGGGAAAGCGAAAAATTATTTTTTAATTTCCCGAAAAAGTGGGGGAAAATAAATATACAAAAACGGGTATCAAATTAAAGGTATTTTAAAGATCTATCTAGCGATTTACCTGATATATTTAAAGGGGTGTATTTCTATTTGTTATCCCGCCATTTTTTTTTGATCAATTAAAAGCTTCATTCACAATATTGTATTTTTGTTTTTGTCCAATTTTTTGATTTTTTGTAAAATTTTTGAAAAAAAATCTATTTTCATAAAATGTCCTGGAAAGTAGTCATTTCACATAAAAACACGAATTATAATTTTTTATTTATTTTTTCTTTACTTGCAACTATTAAATTATTAAAATTGCAATCGATACTCCAAACCAGGTATTTTAAAAAAACTTTAAAATTAATTTTAAAAACATGTTTTTGCATTTTTATGAAATTCGTGGGTCATTTTTGATTCCAAGCAAAAGTGGGTTAATAATATCCGATGAAGTTTGAGTTCCATTTCTGAATAATTTTGAGTATATGAAATGAAAAAAAAATTTTTTTTCAGAATTTTGAATTTTGGTAATTTTTAATAGTAATACCCAGCATAAAATAACCTCGATTTGGTAAGCAGTAACTACATTTGTATGCTTCCAAAATAGAGCTTCACCGCCTTGCAAACTATAAAGCAATTAGGGAAGACATTCTGTCGTGCTTCCCAGAATGCCTTCTTTGAAGTAGTGAATAATGCTTACAATGAAGCAATAAAGTATGCATACCATGAAGCACTAATGTTGTCAACATACAAAAAAGCGCTTCTTAGTGCCTAAGAAGGCATGAACTTATTGCTTCTAAGAGCACATGAAAGAAGCGCTTTAAAAAGAGACATACCAAGGGGTACATCGCGAACAAAAATTATGCCTTCTTTATTTGCTTTGGATGCGCTTCGTTATCAAATAATGCCTTCCGGAAGCGCTTCTGGGTAAGCACTATGTTTTGCTGGGTAATAATCAGGTATCCACTTAAATCTGAGAACAGGGTAAAGAAAATGTATTTGCGAATCATAGAATTTGTGTTAAAATAGAATCGATTTCTTACTGCATATTTTTGCAGATTTGACAATAAATACATAATTTTGCATTTTTGCTTTAAGAGTAAATGCATATTTTTATAACATATTTTACTTATTTTGCATTAAATGCTTAATTTTATTACATTTTTTTACTTTAAATGCATATTTTTACTGTATTTTTTTTTGCTTTTCGTAAAAAGTCACTTTTAATTAAATTCAATTTTTAAAGTGTTTTAGGGGAATTCACACGATATCCATCCATATCTACTAATTCCCATTATTGGTGATACGAATTGCCAAATTATTGTAAATTTTCTTTTGAAAATGACAACATACTGGGAAATAGAAGATATGCGTGGACTGGGGTGGATAGCATATGAATCAAACTTTAACAACATATCCGGAGAATATATTAAACAATACAAATTAAATTTTAAATTTAAAGGATCAAAATTAATTAATTTAAAGTGCCTTTCCTTTTAAAGTTTTCGTTAGTTTTCTTCGAAACCATCAAAGTAAAAAGTTAAGACTTTTAGAAGTAAATTTGGAAGAAAATTAACAATTTTTTTTTTTTTTTTTTTTTTTTAAAGAGAAGCAACACTCAGGAAATTCTTCCTATTAATTAATGTGTTGCTTTCTTTGGAAAGGGGATAGTGGAGAGATGAAAGGTGGTGAAATATGAAGGGCTTCAAACATGGCAACACTGTAATTGCGCGAGTAGATAAGTCTTACAACAGTTGTTGCTCGCCACCTGATGTAGAGTTGGCGAATTTATTGAAGCTTTTTGTTTCATAGCCCTGATTCTTTATTTTACTTTCGGTGGGTTTAAGTGCTATGGGAACACCGAATGTGGGCGCAGCGATACATATAAGTGATAGAAAACTCATACATATTATTTTTCTTAATTGATGTTGTCGTCACCGGGAATCGAACCCGGGACCATCTGTGTAACAGTCCAAAGCGCTAACCATTAGCATCACAACTCGCCAGAGAATATTGTTCAAAGCACTCATGATACCCATTAGTATACATTAATATTAAATCAATAAATCAAATAAAAATTAAAATTTTTCGAAATTTTTAATTTTGGTATTTTTAATAACCTGATTAAAACAACTGATATTGAGCTGCATATAGTTTCATCTAATTTAATATGACTCCCAACATAGTTATATAAAATTATATTCGAAAAATGTTCCGATTAAATTGTACCAAATTAGATCTAATTGTATCAGAATGGATTAATTTAGTTACAATTAGAAGTGATTTAATACACTCAAAAAAAATTGAGGGTTGAGTTTTTATGCAACCTACCATAATTAACGCATTTGGGTTACAGTTATTTTATGCAGTTGTTTCGACATTTTGCACTTTGCGTTTATCAAAAGATACAAAAGCAGAAAAGCAACATGAATGACGTCTGCAACAAGCGACTTGTTTATACATTTTTTTCTTTTATCTTGAGTGTAAAAGAGAATGTTAAAGAAGATAGGCATAGAAAATGAAAACGTTTAAAATTTTATTAAATAAATAAAATATAAAAGTAAGATTTGGAATAGAAAAGCAATTTATTTACCTGAATATTATTAAATGTTGTATATCTTTTCTTGTATATATTTAATATTTGTATATGAAGTCTATGTGACGAAAAGAAATCAAAAGAAAAAAAAAAACAATATTACATCTCTTAAAGAAAGGCAGGTTGCAGAATATGGTTGTATAGTTGCAACAGAAAGTCGACTTTTAAACGTTTTTCAAGTAAAAGTAGAATTAATCGACTTTTGTATAAAAATTTATAATTCGCGAAAATACTTTTTTTAAATTGTTTTGGGGAATTAATTGTTATCTTAATGTATAATTTATAATTTATTGGTAATGTAAACGATCTCGAATTTATTAACGTTAAAATAATCTTTTAAAAAAAGAATTTCTAAAACTTTTCCAACTTTAAGGTAAAGTTTAAAAAAAATATTTTTTTGGCGTTTTTTCCAAAAACCCCAAATATCATTACCAAAAATTAAAATTTTAATGTCAGCGTGCAAATAATGTTTGGACTATAAAGGTACGTTCAGATTAGTCAAATAGTTGACAAAAAACATGAAATAATTCTTTGCCGTAATCTGAACACAAAATATTTTTGTATGCCAAACAGCAAATCAGCTGATTTTGGTCAAACAAAATTATTTGCATTCAAATAAATATTTGACAAACTTAACCATAGTGTAAACACTAACTATCAAATATTTTCTTCTGATTTGAGCAAATATTTATTTGATCTTACAAAAAAAATGTAAGAACAAACAATGGCAAATAACAGGTGGTAAAATCGTCAATTATACATTTTTTTAATAAATTTATTAATAAAAGGCTTTATAAAAAAACTGAAATGTAAATAGATATTAAAAAGCGAAATTTGATGATACAATATTTTGAGAAATTTTATTTAATAAAATATTGTTAAATGGAAAAATATGCAGTTTTAAATCAAATTAAATTAAAATTTAAAAACAAATTTACAATTAAAAATGTTCGGGTCAATTGCTATGGGATTCGTTAAGCTACAATTTTCAAACCATACATGAGACTAATTAATTGAATGGACAAATTAATTGATGATTTCATTACAATTTCATTGATATCAATTGTAATGAAATTATTTTCATTACCATTTGTTTAATTAATGATAATGAATTTCATTGATTTGATTTCATTGATTAATGGTAATGATTTCAAATTTCATTACCATTAGTAATGAATCAATTAAAGGAAGAAAATTGCAATTGACTGAATGCAAATATCCTAGGTTTGGGAAATATTCTGAAAGATTCATTTTTTATGAAAACACAATTATTTTTTTACCCCAAAAAAGTAGGTGAAAATAAAAATTTAATCACTCAGATAATGGATTGGAACATTGGTCCAAAATGGAACGATTTGGAATGAAACGGGGAACGATTGGAATCGGAGCACTGTACACAATTGTGTTGTCGTACGTGAAAATAAAAATTTAATCACTCCGATAACAGAATGGAACATTGGTCCAAAATGGAACGATATGGAATGAAACGGGAAATGATTGGAGTCGGAACACTGTACACATTTGTGTTGTCGGCATAGTACCCTCTGTTAAGGTTTGCAAAATTTTGTCCGTTTTGCGATATCATGCTTAATTTTTGAGATACAAGCCATTTTACAAAATGGCGATATTTTAAAATGTCCAGTATCTCCAAAACTA